>SJYA01003063.1:580023-597630 GCA_006410615.1 Neotragus moschatus | reverse complement strand
CGTGTGCACCCCCCCACTCACCATGCGTGTGCGCCCCCCACTCACCACGCGTGTGCGCCCCCCACCCACCACGCGTGTTTCTTGCAGGAGACGAGCATTGCCCCAGCCAGCCTGGGACAGCCCCAGAGACTGTCCCACCAGGGGAGCAGGAAGTGGTGCCCTGAGGCCCTGCCAAGGACGTGGGAGTCAGGGCCTGTCCCTGAGCCCTGAGCGCAGGAGGGGCAGCAAAGCCAGCCCCCCTAGGTCCCACCCACCTCCCTGGCTCTTCTAAAAGTGCTCTCCAGCTTTGGAAGAAGTAGCATTGCAAAGAGGGAGTAGTTTTGGACCAAAGTCCTTATCTGTCGAATGAATCGAAATTCCTCCCTGTGGTCTTCAAGACGCTGAGTGCTGGGGCCCCCACTGCCCTCACCTCGTCCTTGTCATGCGCCACCCACACTTCCTTTCAGATGTTCAAACCACCATCACAGGGAAGTCCTCCACAGGAGCTGTGCTCACTGGAGCTGTGCTCACTGGAGCAAGCCCTTGTATGAACCAGCACCGCAGTTCCAGCACGTTGTGACTGTGCACTTCCGCTTTGGCTCCGTCCCCTTTTGCAGACGAGGAAACAGGTGAAATAACAAGTGGCAGAGCTGGACCTCACACCAGGCAGAGGCTGCTGCTGCTGCTGCGAGGTCGCTTCAGTCCGGACTCTGTGCGACCCCATCGACAGCAGCCCACCAGGCTCCCCTGTCCCTGGGATTTTCCAGGCAAGAACACTGGAGTGGGTTGCCATTTCCTTCTCCAGTGCATGAGAGTGAAAAGTGAAAGTGAAGTTGCTCAGTCGTGTCCGACTCCTAGCGACCCCATGGACTGCAGCCCACCAGGCTCCTGCGTCCACGGGATTTTCCAGGCGAGAGTACTGGAGTGGGGTGCCATCGCCTTCTCCACTAGGCAGAGGACTGGTGCCTTAACAACTATGTGCCTCTGTCTGGAGAGAGGACACACTCCTGCCCCTATCTCGGACCCTTCATCAGGCTCTGCCTGGGAGTGAAGAGATCTTTCCTCTGACTCGGGGTTCTGGTCTCTTTTTAGGGCTCCATTTGACCATCATGGCCTCCGGGAGCCCCTTGGGACCTCCCGTCCAAAGCAGGTTCCCGGGTTATATTCTCCTTCAGAGCTTCGTGCTCAGGGTCTTCACGGCACCGGCCACAAACTATAGGTGAGTCACTAATGGTTTGTGACTGGTTTGTGGTCTGTCTGTCCCACACACCCCCAAGGGGGCCTAAATCACTACTCTGTCCCCAACCCTTAGCACAGCGCCTGGGACGGGCCAGGCCCTTGAGAAACAGCTGTGGCAGGCAGAAGGCAGACAGGGAGGGCCACCCAGGCCTGGCACCCACTTGTGGGATCAGCCTTCAGGAAGCAGCCTCAGCAGCATCAACCATGCCCGCAGCTGGGGCATGCATACCTCCTTTCCCAGGGACAGGCTTCCCTGCACTGGAGTCAGGCTTCTTTCTCTCCCCAGAAGCACATTTGGGCGTCTTTCTCTTCCTCTCCAAGCCCGCTCAAAAGCAAAAGGACACTCACCCTTCCAGCACTCACTGTGGTCGCTTGTCTTCATTCTGGCCACCCTGAGGGGAGGGCATCACTCAGCCCCACATTCCAAGTTAGGAAACAAGGCTCCAGGAATTGCCCAGGTCCACACAGTTTATTTGGAGAAGGCAATAGCACCCCACTCCAGTATTCTTGCCTGGAAAATCCCATGGATGGAGGAGCCTGGTGGGCTGCAGTCCATGGGGTCGCTAAGAGTCAGACACGACTGAGTGACTCCACTATCACTTTTCACTTTCATGCATTGGAGAAGGAAATGGTAACCCACTCCAGTGTTCTTGCCTGGAGAGTCCCAGGGACGAGGAAGCCTGGCGAGCTGCCGTCTATGGGGTCGCACAGAGTCGGAAACAACTGAAGGGACTTAGCAGCAGCAGCAGCAGCAACACAGTTTATTACAGAAGGGGGCCTTCTCCTGCAGATCGTCCCCTTCTCCTCGAGTGTAACAGGAGGTTAAAATGCAGCCGTCACTTCCTGCTTCAATTTTGATGGCGGGGCCGATGCAGCCGGCAGCAGGTGGCCAGGTGAGCGTGAGAGGAATCACAAGTGCCCAGTTTATGCGCAGAACTCAGAGAGCCCCTTCCACAGCCCGCATCCCTAGCTGGCTTTCGCCAGGTCGCATTTCCAGTGACAGAAGGAGGCAAACAGAAAGTTAAAGGGTTCGGACTCCACATCCTGCTGGTTCTGCTTCTCCCAGCGCGCTCACAGGCAGCCACATACTGACAGCAGTCTTGGCCTCCCTGAGCCTGGGGGTCGCGAACTTGGGCCGGAACGGTGCCTGTGCCCCTAGCCCAGGGGCCGCCCCAGGGGCCGGGACTCACGCAGCAGGGGAGGTCTTCCTCACCTCCAGGTCCCTCCCGAGGGGAGCCAAGCGGGAAGAGAGCAGAAGACAGCGGAGCCCTCTCAGCAGTGGAAATGCTGGTGGTCCCTTCTGCGCCTGCCTAGAGCTTCTCTCATTTTCCTACAACATCTGTGCATTTCCTTTAAGCACACAAGTTTGATTTTAAACTGCCCAGGCCTGGGCAGCCAGCCCCATGTCAGACAAGCGCCAGAGGGGCAGGCTCAGCATACGTGTTCTCTTGCTCGTTCTCATCCCCAGCAAGGCCTTACTCTGATATAACATCAGAGAGGGCGTTAACTGGGCTATGCCTCAGTGATGGGCACACCACCTGCAAGGTAAAGAAGTGCCCCTTGGACAAGACGCAGCCTCCTGGATCCGCAGTCTACGCCTGCTGGTTCACGCCTGCCACAGGCAAGGCCCCGCGAAAGTCACTGATAACTACGTTCCCGGCCCACAAAACCCAGACTCAGAGGTGGAGGATATAAGTTAATTCATGGACTGGAGGGAGGGAGAGAGTCTATGCGGCTTGCCTACTTTACCCCCCACACTAGACATGGGGAAACTGAGGACCAGATGAACCCAACGACTCTGGGAGTCTCTGCTTATAAACTGTAAGGGCTATGCATACAGCCTTAAAAAAAAAAAAGCAAGGAAATTCCAGTAGCGGCGACGACACGGATGAACCTCAAGGACATTAGACCAAGTGAGCTAGGACAGTCAGAAGGAGCACAGATTCTGGTTGGTTCCATTTGTATGAGGCACCGAGCACAGTCACGCTCGTAGAGACAGGAAGCAGAGTGGTGGTTGCCAGAGGCTGAGGGGGTGGGCATGAGGGGGAGGTGTGATAGGAGCACTTTTGGAAAGATGGCAGAGCTCTGTAGATGGGTGGCGGCGATGGTTGTGCAGTAATAAGGACGTAGTTAACACTTCTGAACCACACGCTTAGCCACGGCTAAGACAGAGATTTTACCATACGTGTATCTCACCACAATTAAACATAGATTCTTCAAAGCAAAACCGAAACAGCCGAGGGAAAGCGAGGTCAAGGTCCTCGAGAAGATGACGACCGCTCAAGACTGGGACCCCTTATTGCTCCTCCAGTGGGTGAGGACCCCCAAAGTGTCTCAGGCCACCAAGAGCAGCAGCCTCAACCCCCCCGACCCCCCACACCTGTGGCCAAGGAAGCATCGTGAGCTATGACACCTCCCTTGAGTCCTTTTTCTGTCCCTTGACTACACAGCACTGGTCCGGTGGGGACTCCCAAAGCAGGACACCAGGCCCTGAGAGACGCACCCAGGCCCAATGGTCAGGTGGGGACTCCCAAAGCAGGACACCAGGCCCTGAGAGACGCACCCAGGCCCAATGGTCAGGTGGGGACTCCCAAAGCAGGACACCAGGCCCTGAGAGACGCACCCAGGCCCAATGGTCAGGTGGGGACTCCCAAAGCAGGACACCAGGCCCTGAGAGACGCACCCAGGCCCAATGGTCAGGTGGGGACTCCCAAAGCAGGACACCAGGCCGTGAGAGACGCACCCAGGCTAGCAAAAGCCTTCGGCATGAAGCCTGTCACAGCTGTCTCCCTCTCTCCTCATCAGCACCTCAAGTCTGAAGAGCAGCTGACTGTCTATCAAAGGCGGACGATGCTCTTGGTGAAGTGAAAGTCGCTCAGTCGTGTCCGACTCTTTGCGACCCCATGGACTATACAGTCATGGAATTCTCCAGGCCAGAATACCAGAGTGGATAGCCTTTCCCTTCTCCAGGGGACCTTCCCAATCCAGGGATCAAACCCAGGTCTCCCTCCTTGCAGGCTGAGTCTTTACCAGCTGAGCCGCAGGGGATGCTCTTTGGTGGAGACATAAATGTCTGGAAGCCACGTGGCGGAATGCTGGAAAAAATGAACCACTGGGAGCCACTTCCTCTCTGCTCTGCCCTGGCCTCCCTGGATGAGGACGCAGAAGACATGCCGATACAGAAGGCAGATACAGACAGGACCGAGAGAGGCCATCTGAACCAACAGGCAAGCTCAAAGGCAAGCACAGAAACAAATCTAATTCAGTGGTATTTATCAGGGACACGGGGGGAGTCTATGATCTGTGCCCGAAGGCCCACTGTCCAGAGGGGGGTGTGTCTCAGCAGCAGAGCGCGTGCTCAGCGTGGCTCCCCAGTAAGTTCCCTGTGACACCGTACGGTTGTGGGCTGCCTCAACAGAGGCAGAGTCTGCAGAACAAAGGAGGGTGAAGTCCCGGTCAGACCTCAGGCCAGGGGAGGGAGTCGCAGGGAGCAGCGAACAGTGAAAGAGCGGGGGCCTTTTAGGCACAGTGGACGTGAGGAAACTGCCTCTCCCTGGTTTAGGGCAGAGCAGAAGCAGTAGGTGGAGCGAAAGGAAGAGGGGCTTCTCTTCTTTACCGTCAGGGTGTATGGTGGTCTCTCTCTGAGGGTGACGGGTTTCTGGTCAGGGGACCCTGAAGCCCCCTTGACAGGATGCTGTAGAGAATCTTCACGCACACTATGGGCTAACAGACACATTTTTGAATCCCTTTCAACACAAAATGAGTGGTTTTAGAATGGGCTGTGAATTATAAAGCCATGTCTTCCTTCCAACTTAAACACGCTTACGGAATTTCAACTGACTTCAATTGAACTTAAATTGTCCAAAGACCAGCATCTCCCTTAATTCCCATAACCATTTCTTAACACAGGGGCAAAAATGATTTCTACAAATAGGATCCTTTTAGACCTAACTCTAGATTTCTCCATGATTTCACAGAACCAACAGCAATATGAGATTTCTCCAAGTGCTCTCCTGCCTGAACAACTCCATCAGCCTGGAGCACTGCGGGCAACAGAAACAGCAAAGTATGAACGCACCCTCTGCAATGCTCGAGGCAGCAGATGGCCCTGTGGTCACCAAGGGAAAGCCCAGACTCCAAAACACACGCATTTTGCCCGCAAAGGACAGGCTCAAGGCCCTCACCACATACTTGAAGACTTCCACATGCATGGCTGATGTAACTTTTCTGTCTCACAAGCTGCCACAAGCTAGAAAGCAATGGGACTGTTAATAGCAGCAACACTGATGGGCAATACTGAGATAAAAGACAAAAAGTTCATAAAACAGCCAAAGCACTCAACATGCATGGTAACCTGGAGCCGTTTCGTACAAGGCAAGCAAAGTGGCAAGCTTTAGAATGGCCTGAAGCTGTCGGCCCCTGGCCACAGGTACCACCTCAAGGGACAATGTTTGAAGGGGCTCTGGAAATCACACCGTCTGTGTCTGCTAGTGATGGGGTGACATGAGTCAGCCATGGAAGAGACCGTCCTCCTCTTTACTATGCCAGGGCGGCAGCAGACACTTTAGCAAATGCCTACGCCAAATCCAAGTCATAGTTATCAGCATCCTATAAAATGGGCAGGTGACGGGACTCCTCTGGGGTCTGGCAGCCAGATGCAGCCTGCACAGGAGGAGGAAATGGGCTCTGCAGTTGGACTCCCGGTTCCACCGTTAACTGGTCATGGGACTTCACACCATCTTCCCAAGCTCCAGCTTCCTCATTTATAAGAAGAGGTAACATATCTACCTCTATAAAGCACCTAGTACCAAGTCCTCCAACAGTTATTATTCCCATGACCACGTACAAAACAAAAGGCAAGAGTAAGTTACAATGCATAGCGTGCTCTAGGTACCAGTTCAATTCAGTGACCAGCAAGGAACTAGACTTGCTCTGCTCATGCCTGGGAGGACACACAGGACGAACAGTGGGCTCCTCCTCGAGACACGTGGCTGTGCTGTGAGCATCCCTCACCCTGCCTTACACACTGTTTCACAGCTGGGCGGCTTCCTCCAGGAGCCTGTTCCCATCAGATCGAAAAGCAGAATGATTTATTCTGCCAGTGGAATCTTGAGGAGTGAGCCAACAGACTTTAAAAGTCTCACCTTTTAATGTCTGGATTTCCACACTTGGGGCTTTAGTTTTCTTTTGTTTTTCATCTGTCAAAAAGCTAAAATCACGAGTGGTCTAAAAATTAAATTGGTTACAAAGGAAGTCATTCCCATGTGGCAGAAAGCAACAAAAAATTATGAAGAAACTAACCATCCAATTCTAGAGAATTGACCGAATAAGTTGTAATCACTTTATTGAATGCAGTAAAGCTATGACAAAGTTATACTGTAAGAGGATATTTGGTGCAAAATTATAGTAATAGTAAAATATTAAATTTTAAAAGTAGGTTAAAAAAACAGTAAGTCAGAATTATCCCACTGTGTGTGTGTGTGTGTGTGTCTGTGTGTGTGTGTGTCTGTGTGTCTGTGTGTGTGTGTCTGTGCGCGTGTGTGTGTGTCTGTGTGTGTGTGTGTGTCTGTGTGTGTGTCTGTGTGTGTGTGTGTCTGTGTGTGTGTCTCTGTGTGTATGTGTCTGTGTCTGTGTGTGTGTCTGTGTGTCTGTGTGTGTGTGCATGTGTGTGTGTGTGTACATGTCTGTATATGCCCGATACATACATGTAGCCACGGTACATGCGTGTACATCCTCGTGTACAGCCATATACCATATCAACAGAAGGCCCCAGGTGTGCATAGTAAATAATGCTATTTAGAAATAGAAAATATTTATAGATTTAAACATTTTATTTTTAAATTCTAAATATGTTTTAAAATACATACATTTATTGGAGATACATATTTATAAACGGGAAGAAAACAAATGTACCAGTAACAAATATTCATCCTGGCTGTTCCTGGACGCGAAGAGTATGAATAAGCTTTATATTTTCCTTTGTGTTCTGTTGTATTTTCTGCTGTTTCTAGACTGACTGAGCGATACTCTCACAGTACGTGTCTTTCTTGTGACTCGTGATTTCCCATCTCCTTTCATTCAGATGATGGGAGAGGTCCTCTCCTTTAGAAAAGAGTTCTCCTGAGGCTTCTAAGGAGTAGGAACTGTGTCCTCAGCACCCAGCTGAGCCTCCATGACTGCTAATGGCCTCAGTCTGCACTGCAGCTATTGACTGGCAAACGTGGAGCTGAGGACTGGCCGTGCAGGACCCACCAGGAACATTTCATCGATTTTCTGTTTGGCAGGGATCGAAGTCAGTGATCCCTTGCATGGGATGCAACCCAACCTACCAGCCAGCAAAGCCCCTACAAGGCCAGGCCTTCTTCCCGCTCACCGACCACAGGTGCCATCACCCAAGCCTGTGCAAGAGCCTCCTGCTCCCCAAATGCAGACTGAAAATTATTTTGTTTGGAGAACTTACTACCTCCTGGACACTAAATTAAAACGCACGATTAGATTTCCATTAAGTTACAGCAACTTCTGCTGAATTGATTTAATCGGCGTACATTCCTATATGACATCATGCTTTAAAGGCTTGGCCTGAACATAAATACTTAATGTAATAAATACAGTCTGAAGTATTTGATCTCCTCTGCAGTTTAATTGATCTCCTACAGAGACTGACAGGAAAGATAGTTAGTTCTGTCTCGTCTCTGCCGACAGCACATTCTTGTCATGTAAAGGCAGAAGAACAACNTGTGTGTGTGTGTGTCTGTGTGTCTGTGTGTGTGTGTCTGTGCGCGTGTGTGTGTGTCTGTGTGTGTGTGTGTGTCTGTGTGTGTGTCTGTGTGTGTGTGTGTCTGTGTGTGTGTCTCTGTGTGTATGTGTCTGTGTCTGTGTGTGTGTCTGTGTGTCTGTGTGTGTGTGCATGTGTGTGTGTGTGTACATGTCTGTATATGCCCGATACATACATGTAGCCACGGTACATGCGTGTACATCCTCGTGTACAGCCATATACCATATCAACAGAAGGCCCCAGGTGTGCATAGTAAATAATGCTATTTAGAAATAGAAAATATTTATAGATTTAAACATTTTATTTTTAAATTCTAAATATGTTTTAAAATACATACATTTATTGGAGATACATATTTATAAACGGGAAGAAAACAAATGTACCAGTAACAAATATTCATCCTGGCTGTTCCTGGACGCGAAGAGTATGAATAAGCTTTATATTTTCCTTTGTGTTCTGTTGTATTTTCTGCTGTTTCTAGACTGACTGAGCGATACTCTCACAGTACGTGTCTTTCTCGTGACTCGTGATTTCCCATCTCCTTTCATTCAGATGATGGGAGAGGTCCTCTCCTTTAGAAAAGAGTTCTCCTGAGGCTTCTAAGGAGTAGGAACTGTGTCCTCAGCACCCAGCTGAGCCTCCATGACTGCTAATGGCCTCAGTCTGCACTGCAGCTATTGACTGGCAAACGTGGAGCTGAGGACTGGCCGTGCAGGACCCACCAGGAACATTTCATCGATTTTCTGTTTGGCAGGGATCGAAGTCAGTGATCCCTTGCATGGGATGCAACCCAACCTACCAGCCAGCAAAGCCCCTACAAGGCCAGGCCTTCTTCCCGCTCACCGACCACAGGTGCCATCACCCAAGCCTGTGCAAGAGCCTCCTGCTCCCCAAATGCAGACTGAAAATTATTTTGTTTGGAGAACTTACTACCTCCTGGACACTAAATTAAAACGCACGATTAGATTTCCATTAAGTTACAGCAACTTCTGCTGAATTGATTTAATCGGCGTACATTCCTATATGACATCATGCTTTAAAGGCTTGGCCTGAACATAAATACTTAATGTAATAAATACAGTCTGAAGTATTTGATCTCCTCTGCAGTTTAATTGATCTCCTACAGAGACTGACAGGAAAGATAGTTAGTTCTGTCTCGTCTCTGCCGACAGCACATTCTTGTCATGTAAAGGCAGAAGAACAACAATTGCGGCCACAGGCAGGGCTGCCGCACACCGAGTTCTTGCTAAATGTTCACGTTAAGGGTAAGGATATTGAGCAAGTAAGTGCGTAAGTGGATTTATGAAAGTTTCATATACATATGCTGTTGCTGCTGCTAAGCCGCTTCAGTCGTGTCCAACCCTCTGCGACCCCATAGACGGCAGCCCACCAGGCTCCCCCATCCCTGGGATTCTCCAGGCAAGAACACTGGAGTGGGTTGCCATTTCCTTCCCCAATGCATGAAAGTGAAAAGTGAAAGTGAAGTCGCTCAGTTGTGCCCGACTCTTAGCGACCCCATGGACTGCAGCCTACCAGGCTCCCCCATCCATGGAATTTTCCAGGCAAGAGTACTGGAGTGGGTGCCATCGCCTTCTCCTCATATACATATAGTTCATTTCTTTTTTGCTTCACAGCAAAGCAGAATAAACATGTTCTGTGATTCCTAACACCAGAGCCTTACAGTTTGTAAGGGCTGTCGGGGTAACAGTGTTGTAGATGCCTATAATATTTAAGCAGAGGTTTTTTCAACGCCGTGGCTAAGTGCGTTCACCAATAATCACACATACAGTAGGGTCCAGTTCACCCCCAGGCGACTTCTATCACAGAACTCCCGAAGTGCTCTCTCCCATCGCTCTGTTACGGCTTCTGTTGCCTCTTGAACAGGAGTTGTGTTTATTTCACCTCCCAAACTCGCAGGGTAAGAGCCTTCCCCTATCCTCACCCCACAGCCCTGATTCGAGAGCTAAAATGTCCATTCTGGATACAAAGCAAACACCCGATTATATTTGGGGGAGGGAGGAAGGAAGGGGAAGTCTGTCTTTCCTGATCTAGGAAGCATATTTTGATTCCTCAGAGTTGCCACCTCCCAGGTCCTAGTCGGCCTCAGTACCCCATGAAAAGAAAAACTATGGTCACCACAAAGCTACCCAACCTGATTAATGCCAAAATCCCCAGGTTCATTTGGCAGGTTACCCTGGGGTGGTTTAGTTGCTAAGTTGTGTCTAAGTCTTGTGACCCCATGGACTGTAGCCCGCCAGGCTCCTCTGTCCATGGGGTTCTCCAGGTAAGAATACTGGAGTGGGGAGCCATTTCTTTCTCCAGGGGACCTTCCTGACCCAGGAATCGAACCCAGGTCTCCTGCACTGCAGGCAGGTTCTTTACCAACTGTGCTACAAGGGAAGCCCTCACCCTGGGGGATTAGACGCTGAATCCCTCCCCGCCAACCCCACGTGAGCACGCACTGTCCTGACATTTGTCTGTTCACTCACCAAATGCTCCCTGATGGGAGTCAGCTCAGCCAACCATTCCTTGCACTGTGACCCAGTCTGGGGCCAGGACAGACGTCCCATTTCTGCTTGGATGCCTTTGAGGGGGCAAGCAAATGACCACAGCACCCAGATGCTCAGCAGGGGAGCAACAGGGAGAAACACTCTAGGTGGTCTGATGCCAGTGAGCGCCACCTCCCTCCTTCCAGCAGCCTCCAGAGTGGGCAGCCTGCCCCCCAGCTGCCTCTGGGCATAAGCCAGGACCTCTGCTCAGCTCTGCGCTCCAGGGCCCCATTGATTAGCAGGAAGGGCAACCCATCAGCACCTATAGGAAATGGCTTCTGGAAAGTGAGTTGCAGTTTTTAAAGCCAGAGAATGACAGCAGGGGCCTGTAAAAGGAACAGAATCAATATGGGGTATGGGGAACTGGACAATGGGACACTTGGGTCCCTGGCTTGTCTTACCTCTGGCAGACACACCATGTGACCTTGGGCAGTCCTATCCACCTCTGAGCCTGTTTCTCCCACCATATCCTGGAGAAGTGGGGGTAACATACTCATCGAGATTCCTTTCAAATGTTAAGTGCTGGCGTTCTCCGCCCCTGTCTTCCTGACATCAGCTAGGCACAGAGGAGCTAGGGCTGACCCAACCACATCCCCCATGAGGACAGGTCATGTTCTAGCCCTCAGGTGCCCTGCTTCCCAACACCTGCACCTTCGGAAATATGCCAGGGGTCCTCCAAGGCTGTGCTGCTTTCCTGAAGCTGCACACACTGAGGACCTTAGGCTGGGAGCCTCTCCCATTGTGCAGCCAACTCTGCTGGAAGTGGGATCCTCTGCCCTAGTCAGAGTCCACTACCTTCTACTCTGCACCAGCCTCTGTGTTAAGGGCAGAGGTGAATGCCTTGGAAGGACCTAGAGGTAAGTCAGATAAGGACAGTGCCTTTAAAGCACTTATAGTCAGGACTGGGAAGTTAGGTGAGTTCAAAAACAAACCTCTCAGGACTTCCCTGGTGGTCCACTGGCTAAGGCTTAGCACTCCCAGTGCAGGGGGCCCAGGTTTGATCCCTGGTCAGAGAACTAGTTCCCACCCGCCACAGCTAAACTCCCACTTGCTGCAACTAAAACCTGGTGAGGCCAAATAAATAAATAAATATCTGTTTAAACTCCAACTCCCGTCACAAGGCCAGAGTATCCTCAATGCCTGTGCGGTCAGTCTCCACAGAGGGCCTTCGATGAACCACGCTCCCAGTGTTCACACCTGTGTGCAGTGCCCTCCACGTGCATCTGAGCGGGCTCTGTGAGCAGCTTCCTTCAATAGATTTCAGCAGAAGTAACACTGTGCCTGTTCTGAATGCAAGTCTTAACAAGACCTGGCATCTTCTGCTCTTATAATCTCAGGATCCAACCCCCATCCAACTCCCAGTAAAGAGAGAGAGGCAGGGCACTCTCAGCACCCCTGCCAGGGCACCAGGCACAGAGGCCTTGCCATCCTGTATGTATCAGCCCCAGCCACCATTTGAATGCAACCTCATGAGACGCTCTAGGCAAAAGCAGCAACACAACCACCCGGCTGAGCCCAGCCCGTGCTTGGAACTGGGAGAGACAATAAAACGGCCGGGCAGCCCTGCTGCTGCTTTTATTATACTCAGTTGGGGGGTAAAGTAAACCAGTACTGAAACTTGGAATAGAGATTATCAGGGAAAAAATTTACGAGCCAATTTCTTCAGGATCATAGACAAAAGAGCCCTAGACAGAATATCAGCCAGTCCATCTATATATAAAAAGAATAATATGTCACCTCTAATCTGGGTTAATTCCAGGAATGCACAATTGGTTTAACATTAAACAATCAACCAATGCAATTTACTGTATTAATATTTGAGAAAGAAAAATCCTGTGGTTGTCTCAACAGCAGCAGGAAAAAGTATTCCACGAAATTCAACATCCCTTCATATTCATGATTTTTTACAATAATAATTAAAACAAAACTCTTAGAAAACTAGGGCAAGAGAAAAATGTCTTAACTTGATAAAGCATATGTTAAAAATAAACAGGCAGACAGCAAACGCAATGATGAAACGTTCGTGAGGTTGAGAGAGCTTTTTCCCTGAGATCAAGAAGGGCAGAAAGCCAGGATCAGTCCCAAAGACCAGCAAGTGTATGATATGACTCCACTCAGCAAAATGTCCGCAGTGGCAATAACAGAATGTCCACAATCCACAGAGACAGAAATATTAGTGGTAACACGGGGCACGGAGGGTTGGGGGAAATGGCGATTGGCTGCTAATAGGTCTGGGGTGATGAAAATTTCCTCAAGTCGATCGTGTGATAGTTTCACAACTCTCGTCTATACAAAAAAAATCACTGAGTTGTTCATTTTAATGGGTGCATTGCATGGTATGTGAATTGTATTTCGATAAAGCTGTTACTGAAAAATATAACAAGGCAAGGATGCCTATTCTCACCACTTCTATTCAACACTGTGTTAGAGGCTCTGGCCAGCACAGCCAGACAAGAGAAAGAGAAGTGCTGCCTGCCCTTTTGTGTCCCCAGGTTTTACGTCCTCAGATTCAAGCAACCAATTGAAATCAATCCGCCAATTGGCTGAAGACAGAGATGTGAAACCCTCATATATAAAGGACCAACTATGCTCACTATATTACAACATTTTCTATAAGGGACTTGAGGATGGGCAGGTTTCGGTATGGCAGGTGGGGAAGGTCACCCCGGAACCAATCCCTGTGGATACCCAGGGATGACTGTATAAGGGCTGGAAAGGGAGAGACATATTATTGTCGTTATCTACAGATGATCTGATCATGAACAGAGAATGCCATAAAAAATTGGCAACTAACCCTAATTACACAGATAAATCTCCCACGTATGCCGAATCAAAGGAACCAGGCAGGAAAAACACATCCCACGTCATTCCATGTATATGTATACACATGTACCATTCAAAACAGTTCAGACTAGACGGCAGCGTCTCAGAACGCCTACTCAGGCAGCTGGCAAAACCGCCTCACCATCACAGTCAGCATAACGGTTTCTTTTAGGGGGAGGAAAAGTGACTTGAGAGGAGCAGAGCATGGGGGTTTGGGGGCTTCCAGGGCACAGGCAGAGTCCCAGAAGCAGGGTGGCACACGAGTACTCAGAATTACTCAGTGAGTTCTAAATGCATATTTTCTGAATTTTCCTGATGATCATAGTTCATAACAAAATAATTTTCATTGCTTACTAAGACTGTGATTTTTCTTTAAAAATCACTACACGGAGGAAAAAGTGATTAAGAGAATTAGGAGGAAAATATTTCCAGGGGCTTGAAAGAGGAAGAGGCTGCCTCCAGCTCTGAGTTTAACCCTGATGGGGAAACACTTATTGGTCAGAAGAGCCCTCCCAGTCTCAGACTCTGGACACTTTACCTTGTCTTGGAAGCCCAAGGGCCAAGTCGGGAGGGCACATTCTGGGGTACCTGTGGGGCTTTGCTCCCAGGAAGGACACGGGCTGACCCTTTCCCAGCACTGGATGCCCTGCCCCTCGCCTCTCGCCTCATCCTCACACGTGTGATGTGGGCTCAGGACGGCTGCTCTGCAGCACCGACCGAGCGCCCGCTGCATGTCTGCACACCCGCACTGGAGGGACCTGGAGGGGTGGAGCCAGGCTACAGAGCTGGGACCAGGTCTGGGTGCCCCTGGGCTCCTCCCCATCTGGGCCACCCATGGGACCAAGGCCTCGCCTGGGGCGGGTGGAGAGGGGTGCGTACGAGGAGGTCAGATCTCCTTCCTCGGCTCTGCTGCGCTTCTCTCAGCTTAGGCCTGACTCCAGGGGTCCACAGAAGACACGGAGTGTCCCCACAGGCCTGCCTTGCCTCGCAGGCGGCCCATCTTCCCTCCTGTCCCCATCTGGTTGAGGATGGTCAGCTGGGATGCCCCGCCTAGCCGGGGAGAGTGGCTCCACGGCTAAGTTATGAAAGCTCTCCCCTGGCAGCTGTAAGGAGTTTCCACTTCACACTCAGCTCTCCGAATCACAGGTTAGATACAGCCAGGCTAAGTACACCAGGGAGGGGGCCTCCGCTGACTGTGGCCCGTCCTGCGGCCAGCACTTCCCCGGAACAAACCCAAGCAGTTCCCTCGGCCATTAATAACCTCCTCTGCATTAATGAATTGTGAACACGGGGCTGGCCATTAAGACAGTGCAGGACAACTCTTTGTATTGCAAAGGCTTTTTCTCTGGACACTCATTGTTGTTACGCAAACCCTGGCTTCGTGGGGTAGGGTCCTGCTGCCTTTTTCTTTTCCGGTTTCTGTGGGCCATCCAATACAGAAATACCCTGACTGCCTGCCTGGCCAGGATGGGCCCTCTCTGATCACCCCGGAGTACAAAGCACATCACTGGCTGCGTGAAACCGCAGGGAGGGAATGAGTGCCCTGACCCACAAATCTTACCAGGGATGGGAAGGAGCCACCGTCACTGCCAAAGATCAGAACGATGGGGGTCACAGGACATGGTCACTGTCAGCAGTGATGAGGGCTTCCCAGGTGGCACTAGTGGTAAAGAACCCACTCACCAATGCAGGAGACACAAGAGAAAAGCAGGTTTGAACCCTGGGTCGAGAAGATCCCCTGGAGGAGGGCATGGCAACCCACTCCAGTACTCTTGCCTGGAGAATCCTATAGACAGAGGAGCCTGGCAGGCTACAGTCCATAGGTTCGCCAAGGGTTGGACAGGACTGAAGCGACTTAGCACGTCTGCATGAAAGTGATAAAGTTCACAGAAATAGGAGAAGCTTGGAAGAAAAGACGTTTTACTGGGTCTTAGAAATATGAGTGGGACCCAGCGACTTGGAAAAGAGAGTGGAGGAATCTAGTTAATGATGACAGTGTTAACGGACACCTCCCACTGGTCTAGAAGCCTCAGATGTTCTAACTCACGCTCCCCTCATTTATTCTTATAAATTCACTCCTATAATGTCAAGATCCCCAGATTTACAGAGGAGGAAGCAGGGGTAGAGATTCCCAGGACTTCACTCAAGATGTACATGGCTAGGGACTTCCTTGGTGGGCCAGTAGTTAAGAATCTGCCTTCCAATGCAGGGGACACAGGTCCAATCCCTGGTTGGGAAACTTCAGATCTCACATGTCACAGGACGGCGAAGCCCACAAGCCACAATCAGAGAGCCTGCCTGCCAAAACTAAGAGCCGGCCCAGACAAGCAAGTCGACTGATTAAAATAAATGAATAAACTTCAATAAAAATTAAAAGATCAACATGGCTAAAGAATGCAAGCATGAGAGTTCTCGCCAGGCAGCCACCCAGAGCCCTTGCTTAAAGCTGCTAGGCTCGTCGGCTGCTTGGTAAGTAAAGGAGGAAACTCACCAACCACCTGGCTCTCACCACTGGACAGTCTCCTGGCCCCTCTGCTGGACTCAGCCTGGTGCCCATCCAGGGGCCTGCCCAGCAGAGACTACAGGCTACTCTGCCACACATACACATGTAGGCTCTCTGTTTAACCAGCCCACCCAGAGGGTTCATAATCTCCCGTCCTTCAAGGGAGCCAACCCCACCTCTCATGCTTCCTGGGCTCCTGATTGCTTGAACAGCCCTGCTGACCCATCTGGATACATCTCCCCATGAAAGCCCCTCCACACACCCCAACGCCGAACCTGCTGAGTGGGTGTCCCCAGTGCTCCAGCCCCAGAGCGGCCCCCCAGCCTCCTGGGGCCTGGCGGCAGAGCAGAGCCACCCAGCCCAGGATGTGCCAGGGGCAGGACTCCAGTCGGCCTCTGCCCTCAGCCCCTGGCCTGAGGCAAGTCCACCAAGCCAGCCCAGGCTGTACTGTGCCAGTTCTGAGCTGCACATATTTTCCAAAACCTGGGGTCCTTTCCAGCTTCATCTTGGTTTTCCCAGCTCTCCAGCTGCTTCTGAAGCCCAGGACCCTACCCTCAACACGTCTCTCCATGCAGTGAAAATGAGGGCCTCTAATTTCCTAAGAAAACTATAATCCAGAGTTTTCTGCTGCTGACTTCTCAGCCTGGGTACTAAAGCTCTGCAAAGCAGCTGGGAGACCTGTTCCCCGTCATCTTTCTGGGCCACATTCCCCCTTAATAAAACCCTTAAAAGCAGAGTCTAGATTCACCGGCATGTGTTAAGCCACAGTGGAAGAGCTGCCAGCAGTCAGCCAGTCCGCCCGTTCATGCTGGAGGCAGGGCTCGGCGACACCGCACAGCTCTGTGCTCTGGCAACGCCACCTAGCACGGGCCCTCTGAGACTAGCCCTCTGCATCCGCTCTTGGTTGCCTCTTTCTCCTCCAGTGCCACCCGCTCCCGGAGGAGACAGTCAACGCTCCAAGAATGCTCTTGTTCCCAGAGCACATTCAAAGCCAGTATTTCCAGGAAAGTGAGTTCAACAGTTACTGAAAGGACCCAAGGACTTGAAGGACCAACAGCTAAAGCAACTCAGCCCCCTGTACCTCGCCAACCTCCAGGCTCCCCACAAACACTCCTGGAGGCTCTCCCCAGGCAAAGACTTCACATCTGTCCCAACAGCACCTAGAACCAGAGGACCAAGACTCCCTACCAGAGTCCCTCAACTTTATAGAGAATGCGTGCAGGCAGGCAGGTCTAGAACCACTGGCCTGGGCGGGGAGGCGGGGTGGAGCTCCGTGTGCCTCCCGGGAATTGATCCTGCCCAGGCACCGGGAGCCCTCATTCCCCTCACACTTGGGCCAGGCCTTGGTGCGCCCTTGGCTTGGATCCTCAGGCCCCGGTATGGAGTCTTGGGAGAGACAGCAGAGTGCCGTCCAGAGCAGGGGCAGCACAGTGCTGTCTTCAGCCCAGGCCTGTATGATCCTAGCAGGACCACAGAGTCTCGGGGAGGAGACACGTGCACTGGTCAGAGTCCAGAAGCTGAAACTCCCTGATTCCTTTCCTGTGGGTCATTTGCAAGTTGCCTCAGGCCTGGAGGAGGGGGTTAGGACCTTTGGGCTAGAAGGGCTGTGATGCTCAGCTGATACTGGTCCTGGTCTCTGGGTGAGTCCAGACTCCCCACCAGGGCTCATACCAGTGGAGTCCTAGTTGCTCTCACTTGCCAGGGAGAAGAGGTCGGGGAGGTGGCGGGGGGGGGGGGGG
>SJYA01003063.1:567472-579925 GCA_006410615.1 Neotragus moschatus | reverse complement strand
GGTGGGGGGGGGGGGCGGGTCCAAGCAGGTGCCCACCCAAAGGAATGAATTAATGCATCGTGTCTGGAGGAAAGGGCACATCAGGACCCGTGGCGCTCAGCCCTGATCTGAAAGGAGAGGCCTTGCTCATACAGATGACATGTGAGCAAGTGGTTTTCCTTCCTGGAACCTCAGTTTCCTGCTTATGAAAAGAGGGCTGGGCATGGGAGCCCAGATATGTACCTTCTAGCACCCACATGCATCAAGTTCCCAACATGAGGGCACCGCCGTGCTGGCCAGGAGCCCCTGAGAAGCAGAGTTCAGGGCACCAGCTTCACCAGCACTGGGCTGCCCAGCCACCTGTGTGGGTAAACTCAGGAGAGGGAGGCTGGACGACAGCCCAGAGGTCCTGGCACTGAGCCAGGCCCAGAACATCGGGATTGCTTCTCTCTCGGGTCCAGACTGGGCCATGCACTTAGCTTCTGTAGCTCGAGGAATCCTGACAGAAGGAGACATTGGCTGAAGAGTCTACAGGTCACAGGCCTCAGACCACTGAGCAAACGTTCCACAAAACAACCAAGGGTTGAAGCACAGGGCATCCAGAACCTGACTTCCAGGCACACACTTGTTACCCCAGGTCCTGGGGCAGAAGTGAGTCTACCAAGCACATCTCCAGGGGTGGCCAGGCCCCCCTGCACTGGAGCACGACTGGGCGGAGACTTCCAGCTCAAAACACCCCACTGCTGGCAGTGCCACCGCACGGGGTCAGGCACTTTTCGAATGCAAAAGTGCCCCAGCTGATGCCAGCTGCTACCTCAGAGCCGTCCCAGCCCCACTGGCCTACTGTGCAGCCCTGGAGCCTCCCTGACACATCGCTGGCTCCACTACCCTATGTGAGAATTAAACGGGACCAAACGGGAGGCGGTTTTAAACCGTTCATGGGGCTCTCACAGCTAGAACCCTGGCGTGCTATTCCCTCCTCCAGGAAGAGGAAGGAAAGCAGAAAGGAGGCAGGGGCCAGCAGGATCGGCGCTTTCAAACCGTGGTGCTGGAGAAGGCTCCTGCGAGCCCCTCGGACAGCAAGACCAAACCAGGCAACCCCAAAGGAGACCAATCCTGACCGCTCTCTGCAAGGCCTGATGCTGAAGCTGAAGCTCCAGTACTCTGGCCACCTGATGTGAACAGCTGACGACTGGAAAGGCCCTGGTGGTGGGAAAGACCGAGAGCAGGAGGAGAGGTCGACAGAGAAAGGTGGCTGGACGGCATCNGCTGAAGCTCCAGTACTCTGGCCACCTGATGTGAACAGCTGACGACTGGAAAGGCCCTGGTGGTGGGAAAGACCGAGAGCAGGAGGAGAGGTCGACAGAGAAAGGTGGCTGGACGGCATCACCAATTCATTTGATATGAACTTGGGCAAACTCTGGGAGGCACTGAGAGACGGAGAAGCCTGGCACGCTGCAGCCATGGGGCTGCAAAGAGTGGAACATGGCAGCTTAACAACAGCCACCTCCAGGCAGAGCTCAGAAAAGGTTTCCAATGACCACTCACTTCCCTGCCTTTCCAGCACAACTCAGCTTGCAGAGACAGCAGGCCGGCTGCTCAGAGAGACCAGATGGTCAGGGCTATGGTGGGAAAGGCACAAAAGGCTGAGCAGCGAAGGGGAACTTTGCCGGGCAGGGCAGAACGGTGGAGGAGCGCTGACTACAGGGGAAGAACACCGAAAGCAGAGATGCGNCTCAGCTTGCAGAGACAGCAGGCCGGCTGCTCAGAGAGACCAGATGGTCAGGGCTATGGTGGGAAAGGCACAAAAGGCTGAGCAGCGAAGGGGAACTTTGCCGGGCAGGGCAGAACGGTGGAGGAGCGCTGACTACAGGGGAAGAACACCGAAAGCAGAGATGCGAGGGACAGAGTCAAAGTGTCCCCCGCAGGAAGGCAGCCACAGGCTGGTCTGACCAAGGAGGCGCCCATTTGGCCCAAGGAATTGGAAGCCACATGTAAAAGATGCGACTGTTCTAAACACAAGTCTGGATTTCCAGCTGCTCCTGAAATTTCAGTAGTCCTGGCAACGTTGGTTCCATATATCCATTTGCCTACCAGGGGCTGTCTTGAATGGCAGTTGATACTTGGGTGGGCAAATGCTCCCCAGCCCACCCCCAGCCTCACCCAGTTCTGCTGAATCTCAAGGCGCCCCTTAGCATGATCCTTGCGTAACTGCTGACGGTAGACAAGNCCCCAAAGGAGACCAATCCTGACCGCTCTCTGCAAGGCCTGATGCTGAAGCTGAAGCTCCAGTACTCTGGCCACCTGATGTGAACAGCTGACGACTGGAAAGGCCCTGGTGGTGGGAAAGACCGAGAGCAGGAGGAGAGGTCGACAGAGAAAGGTGGCTGGACGGCATCGCCAATTCATTTGATATGAACTTGGGCAAAGTCTGGGAGGCACTGAGAGACGGAGAAGCCTGGCACGCTGCAGCCCATGGGGCTGCAAAGAGTGGAACATGGCAGCTTAACACCACAACCACCTCCAGGCAGAGCTCAGAAAAGATTTCCAATGACCACTCACTTCCCTGCCTTTCCAGCACAACTCAGCTTGCAGACACAGCAGGCCGGCTGCTCAGAGAGACCAGATGGTAAGGGCTATGGTGGGAAAGGCGCAAAAGGCTGAGCAGCGAAGGGGAACTTTGCCGGGCAGGGCAGAACGGAGGAGGAGCGCTGACTACAGGGGAAGAACACCGAAAGCAGAGATGCANCTCACTTCCCTGCCTTTCCAGCACAACTCAGCTTGCAGACACAGCAGGCCGGCTGCTCAGAGAGACCAGATGGTAAGGGCTATGGTGGGAAAGGCGCAAAAGGCTGAGCAGCGAAGGGGAACTTTGCCGGGCAGGGCAGAACGGAGGAGGAGCGCTGACTACAGGGGAAGAACACCGAAAGCAGAGATGCAAGGGACAGAGTCAAAGTGTCCCCCGCAGGAAGGCAGCCACAGGCTGGTCTGACCAAGGAGGCGCCCATTTGGCCCAAGGAATTGGAAGCCACATGTAAAAGATGCGACTGTTCTAAACAAAAGTCTGGATTTCCAGCTGCTCCTGAAATTTCGGTAGTCCTGGCAACGTTGGTTCCATATATCCATTTGCCTACCAGGGGCTGTCTTGAATGGCAGTTGACACTTGGGTGGGCAAATGCTCCCCAGCCCACCCCCAGCCCCACCCAGTTCTGCTGAATCTCAAGGCGCCCCTTAGCATGATCCTTGCGTAACTGCTGACGGTAGACAAGNAGATGCGACTGTTCTAAACACAAGTCTGGATTTCCAGCTGCTCCTGAAATTTCAGTAGTCCTGGCAACGTTGGTTCCATATATCCATTTGCCTACCAGGGGCTGTCTTGAATGGCAGTTGATACTTGGGTGGGCAAATGCTCCCCAGCCCACCCCCAGCCTCACCCAGTTCTGCTGAATCTCAAGGCGCCCCTTAGCATGATCCTTGCGTAACTGCTGACGGTAGACAAGCGTGCCTTTTCCCCACCCCGTGCTCAAAAGCGGGAGAAAGACGCACAGACCGAGACAGCCGCGTGTTTCAAATGATCAAGAGCCCACTTGTATCTGGGGGAGCGAAGGCAAAGCCTCACACGCACGCTTCGCTCACTGCCTGCCTCGCTCTGGAAACACGGGGTGTGCCGCCTGCCCCAGCACACCTCATGTCCCTGACTGCAGCCAGGAAGGCCTTCCGGCGAGGGTGTCCAGCTTCCCCGAGCAAGTGTCACCACGAAGTACAAGGCTGTGCCCTGGCTTTGGGTGCTCACTGCGATTCCCATCACCTCGGCGGAGTCCTGCACACCCCGAGCACTCCCCTCCATCGGAGGAGAGTCTGCTTCCAGCAAGGCAAGTCCAGGGCAGGCCCCAGGGGTGTACTGGGGTTGGGGGACTACCCACAAGTAGAGGAAGAAGAGGAGGTTGACAGATCCGCCTGCCCCTCCCCCAGCCCTGCCTCCTCCTGATCTGTCCTGTGTCCCCCTCTCACCCCTGCCTTCGGCCTCTCAGGGACAGGCAGGCACTCTCTCCTGCTCCCTGCCAGCAATCCGGGCCTCTCTCCCCTCCTTCAGCCACCACAGGCCTCCACCAGGGCCTCAGCTTGCCACAGATCCCCCAGAGGCTGTTCCAGCAATGAAATGTGGGATTCATCTTCAACCCATGAGGCTGGAGTGGGGCAGCAGAGAATGTTTATAAAATAGACAGTCACTCCCGGGAGCTGAGCTGGCCCTCACTGAAGCAGAGATGGTTCGACAGACACAGGGTTGCTCCTCCGTCTGGACAAGCTCCCTGAATGACACCTAACAACCCACTGGTAATCTCTTTCCGGAACCCTGGTAATGAGACCCCCACCTTCATTCTCAGAGCCCTGTCAGGCTATTGGTCTGTGACGCTGGCCCAAGGCCACCCTGTAGAGGGCCTCTACGTGCCCCTGGAGCTGAGGAAGCACCAGGAGGCCACGGGGTCCAGAGAGGGGTGGAGCTGAGCCTCATCCTCCCCCAGCAGGGTCTGCCCGGCTGCCTGGACCACTCAGAAGTGGCTCCAGGCCTCAGGCCCCCACCTCCTACCATGCAAACCCCACTGTGAGAGTGTGGTGCCCAGGGCCTGCCAGCTCTGGCCCTGCCCCTTGTCTCTTGGCACCGTCCCATGAGCACCCAGCATACGGGCCCTTCTCCAGACAAGCGTGGGTCTCCTCCCTGCTGCTCTGCACACCTGTTCCCTCTGCCTAGAACACCCCTCTCCCCTTCTCACCCTTTAGGAGATTCCCCAGGGAGCCTCCACCATGCCCTCCTTCAGACTCCAGAAACCACATCTGCAATGCAGATTGCCACAATGTGTATGTGTGTGTGTGTGTGAGTGTGTCTGTGTGTGTGTGTGTGTGTGTGTGTGTGTGAAGAACCTGCTGGAGGGAGACCCCCTTGAGGCCAGGAGACCCCAGACCCTAAAAGAAAACACACAGGAAACACCCTAGGGAGGCCTCTCCCACTACTAAAAGGCTATAGCCCACACCTTCGCCCCCACCTCCCAGACCCACTGTGACAGACAAACCCCAGCACCAACACCGGCTGCCCCACACCCACTCTGAGGCCCAGCCCTGCTCCCGGCCTGTACAGCAGCCTGGCCTCCTCAGAGACTGGCTTTGGGGCCAAGAACTAAAAGACACTGGATGGACCCATTCATCCAGCGGGTTGCCCGAGAAACCCCCAACGGACAGTCCCATCAGAGTCCCTCTCTGTCAGCCTGACAAAAATGCCCCTGATGGTTTCCACCCTGCAAACCGTTGCAGCCTTTGAAAAGAGAGCAAATCTAAGAAAACCACAAGCTCTAACAGTTCAGACCTCTGACCTAGAGTAGGAAATAGCAATCCACTCCAGTATTCTTGCCTGGAAAATCCCAAGGACAGAGCAGTCTGGCAGGCTTACAGTCCATGGGGTCACAAGGAGTCATGAGTGAGCACACATGCCGATCTCTGACATCAGGAGGCCCCGGGGAAGGCTGCTGGGCGAGCTGCGTGCATGGAGAGGGTCCTCACAAGGTGAGACAATTGTCCATCGCAGCCTCATCCGTGAGCTGCAGGCTAGCACCTAACTCTGATCAACTTGAAGCGGGGAAAGGAGAGGGTGGGCTGAATTGAGACGGTAGCATTGGCATAAATCAGATACGCGGCGGGAAGCTGCTGTGCAGCACGGGCAGCCCAGCCTGGCGCTCGGTGACGGCCTGGGTGGGGGGGTGTGAGGAGGGCACGAGGCTCAAGAGGGAGGGGCACTATGTATGTACACAGTCATGACTGATTTGCGTTGTTGTACGGCAAAACCCAACACAGCGGTGTAAAGCAATTTTCCTCCAATTAAAAAAATTTTTTTCAATTAAAAAAAAAATAAAATCAGCACCAATGCAGTGGCCCCTTCTAAAGAGCCACCTCTGGGCCAGTGGCCAGTGCACTGAAGCTTAATGACATCCACCTGTATCCTCAAGACACAGAAATCAAACAAGCCGGCGAGCGTGCAAGCGGATGCTGTTTGCAATTCTGGCTGAGCCTGAGAGAAGGAGAAGCGGAGCTGCACCCGCCCCAGGTGCAAGGATGGGCCAGACCAAGAACAAGCTCCACGATCCCCGGGGAGGAGGCGCAGGCCAGCGGAGTCCAGACTCACCTTTCAGGGAGGCGACGTGTGACAGGGCCTGGGCGTAGGTGGCTGTATTCAGGAGGGTTCCCGGCAAGCAAGAGGGGAAGAACGGCCCTGTGGGACCCACAGTGCGTCCCAGGCTGGCAGAGAAAGAAAATCGCAGGGTGACTTCTCAACCCGGCCTTCCCACCAGCCCCCGGCCCCCAGGCCCGGGGCCAGCCAGCCTCACCTCTGCTGGGCCTCCAGGGCCTCCTTCTTGCTCCGGGCCTGGTCCCCCGGGGGCGGGGAGCTGAGGTTTCTCACGGGCGGAGGCGTCACCTCTTCCATGGGTTCCTTGGCTCCTGGCTCCTGGCCAGAGGCCCCTCTCTCCGTTTTCCTCCATTTGGCCCTTCGGTTCTGGAACCAAACCTGAGTCCGTGAAGGAAACACACACACCCGGAGAAGACAGAAAATCAGACAGAAGGAAGCAGCCAGAACCTAAACCCAAAGGCCTGCTCCCCATGCCTGGGCCCATAGGCGCCTAACAGCAGGTGTGTGAGCGGCACAGACTCCCCTCTCCAGAGACCTAGCAAAGCGAGGCTCCTGAACTGCAGCTTCAGACCCACAGGACAGAAAGCCAGCGCAGGAAATGTGACAGGCGTTGTTCAGAGCTTGTGTTTAATGTGGGCCGTTTTAGAGTCTCTACTGATGTGTTATAACATTGCTTCTGTCTCATGCGTTGGTTTTTGGCTGTCAGGCAGGGGGGCCTTAGCTTCCTGACCAGGGATCAAATCCACTTCCCCTTGCATTGGGAGGCAGAGTCTTAACCACTGGACCACCAGGGAAGGCGTTTTCAAACGAGCGTCACATCCCAGTGCGTTGCCCAGAGTGAGGGGGAATGCACCCTCCTGTGGAAATTCTCAGTGTATGCAAGTCCATTTATTCGATGTGAAAGGTATTTCCTATGGGGAGTAGGGAGTGGCCGTAGAACACTGCCCTGCGCTTTCCTCGTGCAAAATACTCATTCTCTCCTCCAGCAGGTGTGGCCTGAGTGTGTCTGGACTCACGCACGTGGTTTAACCCTGACATACCATCACATCATGACAAGTACATCACTTGTGCACCCAACAGAAACACTGACTCTGGAGTTGGCTCCGGCGTAGAATCCTGGAGCCCAGCGACTCTGGTTCAGAAGCCACTGCAATCTTTTCAGGCAGGCAGCTCTTCCACCCCCATTCTACAGATAAGAAAACTAAACACCAAGTGTTTAACTTGTCCAAGATGATTCAAGTGCTGGCGGATCCACAATCTGAAGCCCAGTGGCTTAGCTGGGGACCATGATCCAAACTGTTTGGAAGTAATAATAGTGCCCCCCCCCCCCCCACCCACCGCAAGCATTGTTAGAAAACAAACAGAGACGCGTGATACATGGAGCGCAGTGCCTGGCGCAGAGCATTAATCACGCAGTGAACACGGGCTGGCGTTGTCGTCTGCACCAGCTTCAGGTTAGGAGGCAGCTTTTGATTTACCTCCTCCGCGCGCCTTCTAGGAGGCGGGTGTGAGGTTCTTTAAGGCCTGGGAACTGAGACTTTGTAGGGCAGCCTCAGGGCAGCCAGGCAGACCGGCCCAAGGTGGCCCCAGAGGTCAGGGAAATCCTGCTGTTCTTAACTCTCCACAGCTAAACCGCTTTCCCATCTTTCCTGGGAGAACAGTCCTGGTTTAAAAACAAAAAAAAAAGGCTTGGCTAGGCCTCCTATTCCCCTGGGCACCCTCTCCTCCTGTGGACAGACTGGCCCAGGAGAGAGCCTGGGAGGCTCACCCCACCTCCGAATGTTCATCCTCCTTAACGGGCTTTCTTTCTTTTTTAATCTAGTTGGTTTTTAATTGCACATATCAGCAACCATTGAATAATGATTTTATCTATATTCTAAATTTGGGGCAGTTAAATGCAAAGCAAAACGCAGACACTTTCTGGCGTCTTAATTGAATGAAGGTCACAGCTATAACAACATTTAATTGAGCTATTTTTCATTATCATATTTTAATGACTTCGCACTGACAGTTCGCCTGCTTCTGGGGAAAGAGCGTGATGGAGTCGTTTATTTCCCTATTTAGTTATTGTTTGACAACATCAGCTTCGATTAAGACCCTGCTTTATAGAACATTAATCATATTTGAATGAGCAAGGGGTATAAATGTAAACACATCCCCCTTCCCGCCAGCAAAGCCATGTCCCCACACGGAGGCTCACTAAACAAATGCTTCACAACCATGGTCTGTTTGCATAATAGCCAACAATAGCCGAACAACAATCCCCGGCTTTAATTGTCACCACCCCTATCTCACCCTTGCACCTTTCAGGGAGAAGTTATGATCTCCCACTTCTGAATGCTCAATAATTGTGTCATTTATCTCAATTTGCAGCTCAGTCTTTAGGCAGCTATTGGCAAGCTGGCATTAAAAAAAGAAAGGATAAACAGCATCCTGGCCAAAGGAGATTTTCATTTCCAAATAATAATCAGTTTAATTTGCCCGCATATGACCAATGATTCATGTTCAGATTTAATAATCAGGATCACATAATCTGATTATAGGGGAAATAATTTGTTTACAACCCCCAATTTACTGCTCAGAATTCCATTATCTCTCTTCAGCCATTGGTTTTTAAGAGATACTAACATGACCCAGGGGAACCGAAAGCAAACTATTATATTTACTACAATTAGATCTTTGCATAGTCTTAACCCCAAGCCCCTACATAAAAACGAACAGAAACAGCATGGAGGAAATCCCATAAATAAAATGAATGTATAATTGTGCTCAAAGAATAGCTCTCCCAGAGAGGCGGCGCTGCGACTCTGCTCCTCCTGCGTTCGGGCACATCTGCTGGGCTCCACGGGCTTGTACACTTACATGTAATCACCATGGAGCTTCTAAAGAGAAATCCTGCTTAGAGACGGTCGCCGCGGGCTGCACTAGGCTCAGAGGCAGCCCTTCAATGCTGCCGTTTAAAGATTTTTAAATCGTCCATGTTCTTCACATCCACTTCGCTGAAAGAGTCCACACACTGGAGAAAAGCTGGACGTGATGCAATTTCTGGAAAGCAGATCCTACCCTGTTCCCATATGAAAACATGGTTCTCTGCAATTGACCGGCCTTACCCCAGGGCGGTCAGAACTGCCTCGAGAATAGCATCTCAGCTCTTTTTTTTTTTTTTCCAAAGCAAGGAAATGGATGTGCATTGATGTAATTTAGTACCTTAGAGACGCGGACAAATTAGTGTAGAACATTATCACTAGTTAATTATGAATGACCGATTAATCAGCCTAATCTAATATTCCACATTGTGTTGATGTTATTAAAGTGCATCGTGAAAATGACAGAGAGTCTTCATTTGCTTTCTTTGGCCAAATGTGCACTCTGCAGTCATGATGTCAAAAAAAAAGTTTGCCAGTTTTAATACTGGAGAGTTAAATAATTAAAAAGAAGGCTTACCTGCACTCTGGCTTCTGTGAGGTTGATTTTCATGGCTAGCTCTTCTCTGGTAAAGACATCGGGATAGTGTGTTTGGGCAAAAACGGCCTCCAGAGCTTCTAGCTGGTAAAAGGAAAAAATATTTACTGGTGAGAGGTTGCGGCTAGGTGAGAGGAAACAGATGCGTATTTCAAATGCTCTGTGAGTGGTGAGGAAGTCATTTCACAGATCAAATGGGGGGGGGGAGGAAGAAAAGAGCTCTTTGAAAAGATCCCACAGAATTAAAATTTCAACCGCGATGACTTATGAGCGAAGACTCACTGACAACCTCAGGGCTATGCCAAGAGATAGCAGGAGAGAGGCGCTAAAATGTATGTGGCTTTACATTTAAAGTGCAGCCCACATGGCTTTCCCTATAGGGCTTGGAAGAATAGAAGCAACTTGCACAAGGCCTGGCTGCGTCAGTTCCACGGAAGCTACCCAGGCTCCACGGTGCTCTGGGACAATGACAGGTTTAAGGGCCCTGGAAACACAACGTCAAGGCTTCAGCTGTAGTCCTTCCACCGACGAACAGTACCATCTACAATTCCCTCAATCTCTTGGGCTTTCTCATCTATCTGCTGGGGGTGAGAATACCTGACCTGCCTTCCTCAGAAGGTTATTTTGAGGTTGAAATGATATTGCTACATCGCTGATGTGAACACGTCCCCGAGATTATCAGCCTGACACAAATGGGCACCAGCATCACTGCCTCTTCGTTTACTATCTGGGATCACAGCAAGGTCACCGTCCTCTGCCCTCTCTCCAAACAGATTCCTCGACAAACAAATTGTTCAAGAAAGCAGAAAGATCCGGTTTAACACAATTAGTCGGCAGCCTTATTTTAAAAGACAAAGAAGAGCTGCTCAAATTCTGTTTTTTGGAGGCAGGAAGTGGCTGGCTCTCAGAAGGGGGACATCATCACCTGCTGGAGAGTGAACGTGGTCCGGTTCCGGCGCTGTTTTCTCCGCAGAAATCCATCGTCGAAATCTCCAGTAGAATGGTTGCCAAAGGGTGCGGTGCCTGCGGTGAGCAAACTGGGTCAGTCTGAACACAGCCCCACTCCCACAGTCCTCACGCAGAGCCCCTGCTACACACCCTCACTGGGAGACCATGGCCCGTACCCTCCAGACAGAACCTCGTCTGGCTAAAAGTTTTTCTCTGCTCCTGTTGTTAAGGTTCCCTCTTTTCCACTTTTTCACGCGCACACTCTCTCTTTCTGTCCCAGTAATCTCTGACTTTAAGCTCAACTATGCCTATTTCATAGTGTGATGGCNCGCACCCTCACTGGGAGACCATGGCCCGTACCCTCCAGACAGAACCTCATCTGGCTAAAAGTTTTTCTCTGCTCCTGTTGTTAAGGTTCCCTCTTTTCCACTTTTTCACGCGCGCACTCTCTCTTTCTGTCCCAGTAATCTCTGACTTTAAGCTCAACTATGCCTATTTCATAGTGTGATGGCAACCTTACTCCCCTAGACAGCCAAGTCCACTTGTGAAATTCTGGACCCTCTGAGTCAGGAAGCGTCACTGACTGAGATGGAGCCTTCATCAGCTTTCTGGCTCCAGCTGCACCGCTGCGCCTTCAGCTCACCCCTTCTACTTCTGATCCCTTAATAAAGCCGCGACGCTTCCCTTTTGCTCACCTGTTACTTTACTTTTCCTTGTTTCTAGAAACAATAAGGATAAAAGGCTGGGAAAGGGGGAAGAAACACATTTCCAAGAGATTTCCCCGGCACTCCTCTCCTAGAACTTCAAGGCATGAGTGAGTAAGAAGTTTATAAATGAATATTAATACCACTGGTCACAGCTCATCGGCGCCACAGTGGATCTGTTATATAGATGTCAATTAACAAGAAATCTGCTCTAATAGCGACTGTCCTGAATTCCAAGCAGACCTCAACAGAGCCATTCTCAAAGGGCATCCCAGCCTCTGGCCAGGCTCATAAAAGACCCACTGCTCCTGATTCTCTGAAAAGAAAGGCATGCTTTCCACAGTCCTCCTTGGCAGCCTCCAAAGCTCATATTAAGCCGGAACAGAGTTTGGCCCCAAACGTGCATTCAGATCATTTTCCAAATGTGCGTCATTTACTTGATGTCCACAAAGACTTCTTAACAAAACAGATGAGCAAGTTCCCATTAGCCAAGGAAAGCTGTACCTGCCATGGGCTCCGGTCTCAGAATCACTGCACGCTCAGCGTCAGGAGCTATCAAGCCACACTGCCCAGGCATCATCCCTCTGAGGGACCTCGGGCCAAAGGAGCAAGGTCCTTTGGGCTTTTTGAGATTCTGTGTATTAAAAGGAGTCCCTCCTACTCGTTACGCTAGGAGGGCATCCTATGCCACCAGACCTCCACTCCGGTGAAGACCTCTCCCTCCACTGTCTCGTCCAAATTGCTTTCTTCCTTGAAATCCTCAAAATGCTTTTCTCCAGCTCATTGGAAGCTCCAAAGAGACAGACTCTAAACAGTCTTATTCCCATTGTTTTGTGGGAAACCAAACTGTGTCCTTTTAAAATAAAGCACCTGACTGGTGCGGATGAAGTGTGACCTCTAAGACTCTCCAGTCACAATCAGCCTCACAAATTTCTGCTTGCTTGTCCCAGATTGTATCACAAAGTATGCATATAATATCTTTGAATGAAACCCTTTATGTGGTACTGGATCCTAAAAAAGGCTGACAGTTGACCAAATTAATTAGAACAAAGATTGACAACCTAGTAGAAAAGAGGAAAATGTGAGAACATGTTTTTTCCTTAAAAATAAATAGAATGGTTGATAATATTATGAAAATTTTAAACTTTAAATAAGTAAACAAAACATTTTTGCAAAAAAAAAAAA
>SJYA01003063.1:485050-528967 GCA_006410615.1 Neotragus moschatus | reverse complement strand
AAAAAAAAAAGTTCTATAACAGATCTATAAATAGTAAATTGTCATGAAGTATGGCCACCTTTTTATATGATAGTAACAACATAATAACTATACAATAACCTAAAAATGGTAGGGAGTTAGTCAAAATTAAGATCTGGACCCAGAGATCTGAAATCTTAAAAGTGGCCTCAGAAATGTCCAAATTCAATTATTTCAATAAATAAGGTAGATGACGGATTTTAAAAGTAGAACAGGGCAGTAAATAGTCCAATACTTACACTTTTGAAAAAGCAATGACTTTTCACGTTTCCCACCCCCTCGTTTCGAAAGCCACACACGTAAGAGTCACAGCTGCAGCCGCATAAAACCAGGCGGGCCTGGGGTTCTCTGGCAGGGCTTCCAACTCCCCACACGCTTGCCGTAGTCAGCCCGCTGCTGAGGCTGCTGGCAGCTACTTAGGAGAGAACCCAGCAATAAACATAAACTTACAATTCCAATCAGATGCAGGCAGGGCAAATGCTCCTTGGCTGCGCCACATTCGTGCAGGAGTGAGAACCTGGCCCAGGCTGTGGGCCCTGGGGCTGACACTGCGGTAACGATCCGTCAGCAGCGGCTCGGACCCAGGGCCCGGCAGAGCAACGCTGCACAACCAGCCGACCTGCACAGGAACAGTGCGTCCTTCCCTTGTCGCCTACCGGCGTGCCTTGTCGGTGGAGCCCTGAGAATACCCCTGAGAAGTCAATTTCTTTTCAGGGGAGAATTTCCAGCATCTCAAGGATGTTCAAAACGCCAGAGCAGAACAGAGCCGGCTGCCAGCACGCCGAACTTCGGAGCCCGCGCATCGCTGGCGTCGGCACGCCCTGCACTGCCCCAAGCTCCCTCCCGCAACACACACGCTCATCCATGTGCCTGGGGACCCTTCAGGCCTCAGCCCGAGCAGCGCCTCTGGAAGAAGTCTTGCACGACCAGCCAGCGAGGTGTCCAGTCCTCCAAACACCATGCGCCTGAGGCACACCTGACGTCTCCACTACCAGAGTTTGAGCATCTTTCGATATCTGTGTCTGTCTCCCCTGTTAGACTGGGAGCCACTTGAGGTCAGAGATGGTCTCAGTCACTTTCACATCTTTAAAGACTAGTATAACGCCCACCTCACCAGAGGCTCGATAGATGCTAAAGGAGTGATTCAACAGGGTTCAGAATTGGGTGAGGAAGACCCAGGGGCAGAGTAGCATGGCTTGAAAATGGTCATAAAACAGGTCCCTCAGCAACGGTTCGAGAGGCGTCCTGTTCCAGCTCCTTCGGGTCTGCCGCCTGCCGCACTCCCGGCCCCTTCTACACCAGGACTCTGAAACTCTGCTCTGGGCTGTAGCCTCTGCATAAACAAGGCTGGGTGCGCTGCAAAGAACGAGGCCTGGCCGAGAGCGACTGCAGTCAGAGATGTTTAATTTAGAATTTTATGAGGAGGAAAAAAAAGAGAGAGGAGAGGAAGCTCATTACACTGAATGACAAAAATTCTGTAAGCTGTTTTCAATTCTTCATTCCTGCGTTTCTGGGCTTCCCGGGGGATTCACTTTGCAACAGGACTGGGTTTTGCACACGGGCTGATGGGAAGAAATAAGGAGTCCTGAGTCTGGGTCCAAGGCTCCCAAGGACCAGGTGGGAAAGGCTGGGTAACGATTCAACTTTTTATGAAAGGATTCATCTCTTGGCAGAGGAAAAAAGAAGTTTGCGTGGCCCTGATCTACATTAACGTTCACAGAAAGGAAATAGTTTCCAGTGCCCCCACTTTCATCTTCCCTTTAATCCATACATGTAACAGGCACAGCTGCAACCCAACAAAACGAGGTGAGTGTGCCACTCACTGGGAGGTTTTCTAATTCCTCTAGTCCCTCAGACTCCAGCGGCAGCTACCAGAGCAGAACTAGCAAAAAAACACAAATGCAAGCTACCCACTGAGAAGGGGAAACCGGACGCAGGCAGAGAGCTGCATTACGGGTCCGTAATTAGCAAGGGGGGGTCTGAACTTCAGAACTAACACTTGGCAGCGCTGCATTTGTCTCCTGGACCACAAAGTGAGCCAATAATAGGTTCTTACAGCACTAAACGCAGTAGCATGTTGACTATGTGCTTTGGAAGCTATTTTTAATGCTGCATACACGTCAAACACCATACCACAATTACTGGCAGGTCACACAAAAAAGCAAAACTGAGAAGTCTGAATTAACTGTAGGCTAAATGCGAACAGTAACAAACGTCAGGACATTGTGGAACTGCAACCTAGGGTGGGCAGTGTACAAGTCTAGAAGACCATCACGCCACTGTGCCTGTACTATCAGCCAAGACCAAGACTATCACGGTCACTCTGAGCACAGTGTCCTACCCACTGAGCAAAGCAAAGATGTGGAAAACCAAGCCTTACAAGGCACAAGAGAAGCATCTGGAGCACTGACCTCTGAACAGAGAAAACCATAAAGAACCAGTTGTAACCCTGACCCACCCACACTCAGAACCAACGAGTAGGCTGTTGGTGAGAAGAATGCCCCCTGGGCAGATGTCTGGTGCCCCCTAGTGTGTTCAAAGGAGAAATGACTTTTTATTTCTCCCCAACTGTTAATATAGATGTTTTATCACTAAGTGGACATAATCATATCAATAAGAAATATATGAAACTTAAGAAAAGCCTAACATTAAACAAAACTAAGTTTATAACAGCATATACAGTATGAGTTGGCAAAGCATATTAAATATAAGTGTTGAAAGCACTTTTTACGCTGGAAAAACGTTATCTTTCCAAACATATCGATATTTATATAAGCTCTTCCTCATGATTCTCATAGACCCTCTTACTGGCTCAATGAAATCTTCCTAGAAAATGTTTTATCTAATGGACATACAAATAACAAGCCTAGCTAATTTTTGTTGAGTGTCTGCTATCTGCCAAATGTCTCAGATATGTTACCGCCTGTAATCCTAACATCACCCTTAGGAAGGCACTGTCATTTACAGATGTGGAGATACACAAGACCTCATGGCTACTCGGTAAGGCTTAGGCATTCTGACTCCATGGCCTGTGATTTGCACCCACTATGACATACATTCACTGGAAGGGCCGAAGCTGAAGCCCCAATATTTTGGCCACATGATGTCATGATGTGAAGAGAGAACTCTGGAAAAGACCCTGACGCGGGAAAAGATTGAGGGCAGGGGGAGAAGGGGGCGACAGAGGATGAGATGGTTGGATGGCATCACCAATTCAAAGGATGTGAGTTTGAGCAACTCTGGAGATAATGAAGGACAGGGAAGCCTGGTGTGCTCCAGTCCACCGGGTTGCAAAGAGCTGGACACAACTTAGTGACTGAACACCAACCAAAACACCCCCCGAGCTGTGGACAAGCTGTATTCTGGTATTATATACACAGACATATTATGTTTTAACGCATAATATATTTTTTTAATTTAGAGGCCGAGAACACCTTAGTAACAGCTGAGAGTAACGGATTAAGCGTGCGGGGTGCTGCTTCAAGCGCTGCCTGTGTTCATTCAATCCTTGCAGCTCCGTGAGACAGATGCCATTCTGTATCTCCTTCTCTTAATTAAAGGTGGCAGGGACAGGTAAAGCAGCCTGCGCAGCATCACCGATGTGAAGGCTCTAACCTGGAGTCTGTGCTCCTGCTACGTAATCTTGAGTTTCAAAAACATGTTCAAACGTGCAAAAAGAATCACCCTTTTTCTCACAGCACCAGCCAAAAAGGTCAATAATCACCTCTCTAAACGCTACACAATGAAAACACTTCTACAAGAGCAAACTAAACTCTAAAACGTCAATTCAAATTTGTCTCAAGAAACATCAGTGTGAAAGTCTAAGGAGAGGAAAGATGGCCATCGTTTGCATAAAATAACATCATTCCCTCCACACCACGCTGCTGTGCAGGCTGGGTCAAAACTCACTCTTCACTGGACACCTGCTAACTTATCCAAGTAATAGTGAAGCCAATTTAACAGTTCTCCTGATTACAGGTAATCTGGGCTGAAAAAACACATCGGTTCAGTTAAGTCGCTCAGTCGTGTCCAGCTCTTTGCGACCCCCTGGACTGCAGCACACCAGGATCCCCTGTCCATCATCAACTCCCAGAGCCTACTCAAACTCACGTCCATCGAATTGGTGATGCCAGCCAACCATCTCATCCTCTGTCCTCCCCTTCTCCTCCTCCCTTCAATATTTTCCAGCATCAGGATCTTTTCAAATGAGTCAGTTCTTCACATCAGGTGGCCAAAGTATTGGAGTTTCNAGACAGAACAGCTGGGAATGTGGGAGGCACAGCCTTTAGCACCATTTCAAGCCATGGCTGGGACCTGCAGAAGTGTGAGGCTGTCCTCATCAAGCCATGGGAGAAACCAATCTCTGAGGCCGTGCTCTTCTGGGTCCACGGCACCAGCTCCTGCTGACAGGCCACTCCCTCCTGACCCAAACCACCCTGAGCTCCAGCCCAACCCCAGACCACTCCCTCCTGACCCAAACCACCCTCAGCTCCAGCCCCACCCCAGACTTCTCACTTGCGGCTATCCTGGGCAAAAGACCTCAGCTTTCTCGGCTCAGGATCCCATCTCCTAGGGGGCCATGAGGACTAAATCACTGGACCCACAGAGACAGCAGCACTGCCAAGTGGTAGGCATTCACTAAGGTCAGTTATCTTAGTTCTCACACAACCTCCTCCCCTTCCTCCTGGATGCCCCCCCTGCTCAGGTGTGGGGAGCCAGCGTGAGGAATCCCACCCCTGACAAGGCCATGCGGCAGAGACCCAAGGGGCAAGGTGATTCGGGTCTCAGGATTTCCCCCTGGTATTTCCTGAGCATGTACCCAAAAATAAGAATCTGCCGGCCTTAAATTGTATTTTTGTATTCTTCTGACACTCTCTGGAAAAAGTTAATTCGGGGCTTTAGTCTTCTGCATTTGAAAGGGATGTTTCAGTTAAACCCTCTCTGATAACTCTCTAACTTGCCTAAACAGGTTCCCCTGGACCTTTTATAGCTTGTGAATTGCTTACAGCCCCCAACTGCAAGAGGCACAAAGCTTAGAGTATCTTAAAGTTACAGAGCCTTTTCTAAAGAGCTAAAAATCACATTGGGGACAGGATTTCACTGTTGACTCAGTGATTGCTGCCAGGCCTCCATATTCTTTATCTTTTAGGCACCTGGGAGGATGTTAATCAATGTAACTGGGATGTGGAAAAAGGTATATAGTAGTTTTGATGTTAGCAACACTAGACTTTTGAGTTACTTTTCTTTTGTTATAAATCACTGTACTCCTTTTACTTGTTATAAATTGCTGTGTCCTTGCTATGTAAGAATGTAAGTTTATTTAGTGCTTTCTGAGAATGGCATCAGACTTTGGAAAGATTAACACGAATAAGTCTTCTGGTTAACAAATCCTTATCAGAAAAGAGCTGTAAAATGTTAATTGGCCTTTTGGCCGGAAGATGATGTAAATCACCTAAGACTTGTGTATACAACTAGGTATGCAGAGAAAAAAGCCTGGTTTTGATAAGAGTCTGGGCTGCTAACGCTGCATAACTTTGTATTACCCATTGATCTCTACGTACAATCAAAAAGGTACAAAAGGCCCTTCTAGACAATAGAGGCCGGGGCCAGTCATTGGAAGGACTGGTTTCCCCCGTGTCTCCTCTTTAATTTCAGGCTGAATTCCCATCTGGGGCGTGGAGGCTCGCCATGTCTACTTACTTGTCCCGGCTTCTAAGATCAGTAAGAGAGAGCGTCCAAGGCAGGGCACTCTCCGATATTCAAACGGGTGCCAGTGGCCCAACGTAGATGGTGCAAGTTCCTTGTCTGGAACTTTATTGGCTTTCCACGTAAACCAAGTTATTTACCCTTTTTTCTCCACTAAATTTTCCTACTATACTATTATTTCCTAATCTTATATTTCTAAATAAATAAGTTTTTCCTTGCCTATCTGTCTCCCCTTCAAATCACCCTGGATCCACCGGGGCTGGACCCCGGCACTCAGGCCTCCAAATTTCAAATCCAAGAGACTTTTTTCAGCATTTATCCTCCTGGACTTGACTCCTCTTGGCATCTGAAAATAACAACAGCCCTCCTCTTCTAGATGGACTTGCCTGGTGGCTCAGATGGTAAAGCGTCTGTCTACAATGTGAGAGACCCGGGTTCAATCCCTGGGTTGGGAAGATCCCCTGGAGAAGGAAATGGCAACCCACTCCAGTATACTGCCTGGAAAATCCCATGGACAGAGGAGCCTGGAAGGCCATGGGGTCGCAAAGAGTCGGACATGACTGAGCAACTTCACTTCACTTCACTTCCCCTTCTAGAACAAGGCATGTATACAGCCAAACTCTCCAAACCAGGGTCCAACTCAGCCCTGCCACAGAAGCAGAAGTGCTCAGGGGAGGAGTGATGAGGACACCGTTTCCCCAGACAGTTTAGCCGTGTGGAGGCTCCAGATGTTCTGTAAGATTTACCCAGTGAATGGAGTCATCTGACTTTTTAATTCCAAGCTACCCACACGAAAATAAAGTTTAAAATGTGATAAAAGAAAAACCGTTAAGATTAAAAATGTATCAGAAACCAGTTTTATTAGTGGTACCATGACTATGGATTCGGGTTACCACACTGTGAGGAAAATTCTGTCCCCATCCACATCAGGCCTATCAGGCTTTGTAGACATCCCGGCAACCTCTCAAACCTTCATCCACCTGCCCTGGGTTTGGGGTTTGATTTCCAGTCCAGGGAGGCAGGGGTGGCCACGTCCTGATTCTTGGCACCACCGTGTGGCCATTTATAGACATTGCCCATTTTACCCAACTCCAAGTCCTGGCTTCAAACCCCAGCTCTTAACCAGTGAGATCATGAGCAAGTTGATAAACTTGAAAAGGCCAAGACAAAGTGTACACCTTGCTATAACATGGGACAGACAGATATCCACAGGATCCAAGACTGGCACGAGGGACTCCCCCGCAGAAATAATGTGCCCCCGAAAGTGAAGCGGTACTTTCCTTTCAATGCTGCACTGAAGTCTGAGGGTAAACGCGGCAAGTGTTTCAACCTGCATCCTCAGGTCCGCATCGACATATCAGACGAGGCCCGGTGCTGGGACCAACCTCCTCCACAAAATCTCCCCAGCACCTCCAGCTGACTTCATTACACTCTTCACTCTGGCAGGCCCCATCTGCGCCCCTGCTCCCTAAGACACTGCAGATTCCTCGCAGGAATGGTGCCAGGCATTCATGCAGTGAGGACAAAGATGAAGCAATGCAGCTGACCTCACATCGCAAATGGGAGATGAACCGACTACGCTGAGGGTACCAGGACTGACTGTCTGGCAGGGAAAGGCACCTGTAGGAAACGCGTGGTCTTCCAGGCCACTCTGGACTCCACCTGGGACACACACCACCCTACACCGAACGTGTGTGTCTTATTTCTATTAAGTGCTTGCCCCCAGGAGATCCCAGACCCTGAAGCAATGGATTTTACGGAAGACTTCACAACTGAGAGCCATACCCTAATGGAAACTGGAGTACCACAAAATTAAAATAAAAAATTATGGATGCTTTGTAAGACCTGTTAGCACTGGCATGAGTAAGAACCAACAGAATAACTGCTTCTAGGAAGTGGCCCATTCATCCCGGTGCGTGACCAGAGCTACGCACATCAGGGGGCAGCACTGAGGGGCGGCTGCAGATGCAACAGGGCAGAGAAGAAAACAGGATGAAAACGCGGAAAGGGTGAGATTCACAGACAGAAAACAAGACGGCTGACACCTCCAAGACTGACCGAAACCTTGGGCTAAGTCAGAGAAAGTAGGATTGTGAGTGCTATTACCCAGATCCAGAAAATGTTAAGCTGTAGAAAAGGGCTGACAGAGTATTCCTGCTGAACGTCAACTAAAATCAAAGATACCTAGTTAGGACTAACCTAGGGCTGGTGAAAGATACAAGGCTCTCAAGTTGAGAGAACTAAGAGGGTGAGGTGTCTAGGAATCGCCCACTGTCACTTCTAAGAGTGAGACAGCTAGCATGGCTGTGCCTTAAGCCTGTTATGTGAATACATATAAGTCAGCACAGATTCAAGTTCAAAAGGCACCTGCCCTGGGCATGCATTTCTAAATTCTAACCATTAGGAAAAACTCATCTTCTATGTTGTAAACTAGCTGTTCAGTCGCTAAGTCATGTCCTCCTCTTTGCAGTCCCCACAGACTGTGGGACTCTCTGTCCATGGGGTTCTCCTGGCAAGAATACTGGAGGGGATGGCCAGTTTCCTCTCCAGGGGATCTTCCCAACCCAGGGATGGAACCTGCATTTCCCGCGGATCCTTTACCACTGAGACACCAGGGAAGCCCCCTGTAAACTATACGGGGCTTTATTCCGATCAATCAATCATCAAGCCATGCTATTAATAAGATAAGAAATCCTAATCTTTTTCTTCACTCAAGGGGTTACGATTACAATTTCAATCTGTCTACAAAAATCAACAAGAAATAACAAAATATAGAGTGACTGGTAGTTTCAAATATCCTTACTATGCTTCTCAATCCTGAGCATTTTAGTTTCTATTAATATCCCCCAATCCAAAGAGTACCAAGGGAGATGCAACATAAACATTTTAACGTAGATATCTGCAGCTTAACAATCATCTGCCTTAATAACGGTAGCTATAAAATTTTAAGAGCTATAGTATTTTGGTGGCAATTAGAGTTATTGGTATTTCTGAAACTCATTTGAGATTTTACTGTAACTTGAGCAAAAACTGACTTTCTGATATGGCTTTGGATATAACAGTTTTACAATCTTAACATTATCAGGAAAAACTTATTGCCATAAATTTAAACCCATATTTAAAATTCAATCAAAACAAACTGCTCTTAATCAAAATACTGATATACTTAAAATACATTTAATATTGACTCAATTTAATGGCAAGAATATTCATTCCACTTACAATCAATATGGTGAGATTAACACTTTTATTAATTCTCTACAGTAGTCAAGGAAAAAATACGCACTCACTGCCTCAGACAACCTTACAGATAGGGAACGTGCAAGGCAGCTCTAAAGCTGCAGTGAGATGACAAGCAGGAAGCCACTCCTCAGCCTCGTCTTGCCACGTAAGGTATTGCTGCATTGTTGAGTGTAAGAGCTCTCTTCGAGACCTGGATCTAGGTGGCAGGCACTCAAATTACTTATGAAAAGAACCAAGCCCTATCTCCTTCTAAAAGGTTAGGCAGGAAATACAGATATGTGGCAATATGGACGGAGAGCGTCAGCAGTTCTAAACAAGAAGGAAAGAACATCAGGCCAATCTTCACTCTCCAAGGATCAGTTCAGCTCAGTCGCTCAGTCGTGTCCAACTCTTTGCGACCCCATGAATCGCAGCACGCCAGGCCTCCCTGTCCATCACCAACTCCCGGAGTTCACTCAGACTCCTATCCATCGAGTCAGTGATGCCATCCAGCCATCTCATCCTCTGTCGTCCCCTTCTCCTCCTGCCCCCAATCCCTCCCAGCGTGAGGGTCTTTTCCAATGAGTCAACTCTTCGCACGAGGAGGCCAAAGTACTGGAGTCTCGGCTTCAGCATCAGTCCTTCCAATGAACACCCAGGGCTAATCTCCTTTAGTTAGTGGGAAGCTACAAAATTACAATAAACTAGGTCTCCCTACACTGAGGAAAAAGAAAAAAACTGTTGAGGATTGGGAAAAAAATATCCTGGGAGCAAATATTTAAAAAGTAATCTGGAAAAAAAAAAGTAACCTGTTAAGCAGATTCTCAGGCCCCCTTGAGCTTCTCAGCGCTCTTGGCAAGCTAAGCGCTGAGCCTTGAGCCTCACGGCGCAGTGCTCCGTGAGACTCAGTGGGCACTGCAGCACGCATGCCGGTTTTCGCGGTCCACAGAAAATGTGTAGCAACGGGCAGTGCTGACTCCACAAGTGGACGTGCCCGCCCTCCTTCTGCCTTACTCACACCAGATACTGACGAAATCATGGACGTGAGAAGCCAGCTAGTCTCTAGCACACACACAAAGACAGCGGGAAGGGCATCCTGGACATTCGAAGCCCGTTTCTGGCGCTGGAAGACTTAAATTTTTTAAACGACTACTTTTTTAAGACAAGGAAGGAGGGACTGAGGAAAGCAGTCTTATTTTCTCACACACTAAAACTTAGACTTCAGCTCTCCGGGCTTCCTGGGGGCGCTGGTGATGAAGAACCCACGTGCCAGTGCAGGAGACGTAAGAGACACAGGTTCGATCCCTGAGTTGGGAGGATCCCCTGGAGGAGGGCATGGCAACCCGCTCCAGGATTCCTGCCTGGAGAATCCCGTGCACAGAGGAGCCTGGTGGGCTACAGTCCACGGGGTCGCGCAGAGTCGGACAAGACTGAAGCGACTTAGCATGCACACACGTACTCGTGAAATTACTCCCACCCAGCACACACCACACAAGCCAACCTCCTCCTCCTCCTCCTCCCCAGCCTTGTCGCAAGGCACCCACTCTCCAAAGGAAGGCACACGGTTCCTACTTTAGTCTTTGGCATGCATCTTGACCCAGCCTTTCCCTTAAGCTTTTCTTCTTAGACTTGCCCCCAAATCTGAAAGATGACCCAGAAGTAGAAACATCTTGGGTCAGCTCCACTGAGGATTCAGGGGCTCTGATGGTCCTGTCACCGACTCAATGGACATGAGTTTGGGTAAACTCTGGGAGTTGGCAATGGACAGGGAAGCCTGGCGTGCTGTGGTCCATGGGGTTGCAAACAGTCGGACACGACTACGTGACTGAACTGAACTGATGTCCTATTGGGCTAAGGCTGCAGGAAGCCCAATCTTTGGATGAATAGGGGCCTGACACACCAAGCTAGGCCAGAACTCGTATTCATTAATAAACCTGCCACCTACAGTGAAATACGGCCCCTGTGGACTGACCTTAATCGTTGCTTATAATAATCTTCGTCTCCGTCGTCTCGGCATCTCACTGCTTTCCGACCTCCTCCCGTGGATTCAGCTTCTTCCCCAGAACTTGGGAAAAAGTCATCATCGATCTCCTGTACAGCGACTTTCTTCTGCCGCTTCCGGCGACTGAGCACCAGCCTCTGCTCCCAGTCAGCGCCCTCCCCAGGCAGGTCGGCGCCCACCGCCTCCTCCCGCTCCTCCTCCGTGGGCAAGTACTCAGACTCTTCGCTCTCAGAGGCTCCCTGTGCCTGTGGTCCCACATCACAATCCCAGGGTTTCTTTCCCTTTAGCAATCCGACCTGCCCCTGGAGCTGAAGAGCCCTCTTCTGGAGTTTCTTGATGTGTTTTTTCAGGCGTTTGTCTGTTTTCAATACAACTTTGCCTCTCTCGGACGGCTTGCTTTCACCGAGTGTTGAGCTCAGCTCAGAAGTGGCCGAGGCCGAAGCTTTTTTAGCTGCTCTTTTATTACAAGCTTGCTTCTTTCTTTCAAAGGACAGTTTCGCTTGATCTGCCAAATACTTTTCAAAGCCTGATGCTTCGTTGAGCATTAGTTTTCTGGGCTTTTTCTCCTGCTTCTGAGGGATCTTGGTACCAAAAGGTGTCATCTGACCAGTGCGGACGAGCTCTTCCCAAGCAGTCTCCTGAGCAGGCATGAGCATGCTGCCAAGGCAGGACGGCTCCGCTTCTGAAAAAGGGATGACAATGCATTGGGTACGAACATAAAACTTTCCAGGAGAACAACAGACATGTGTGCTACTCAACACATAGATACAAAAAAAAAAAAAAAAAAATCACTGATGTACTTACTATATGTGAAGAACAGAGTGAAATGTACTCCTATTCAAAAAGGTCACTTCTCAGTAACTTCTCCCAAAATACTGCATTATAAATATGCTTTCTGGGCATCCAAAGACACACCCAGTCATACGTAACATACAGAGAGGGAAATTTTGCCATGTTTCCTTATCAAGTAAAGAGTAGTCCTTGAAGACGCAATCTCCCAAGTGTGCACATCACTGCTAACACCAGCACTGAGAGGGACTTAAATTTGAGACAGCAGGACTGAAAACAGAACTCTAAAGAATCAGCACGCACCTAAATAGGTTAGACATACATGGTGGCTCTGCTCTGTTCAACAGGATAGCCACCACGTGGCCACTTAACTTTACACTGAGAATTCATTTTTCAGTTGTACTTGCCACATTTCAAGGGCTCAAGAGCCACACGTGGCTAAAGGCTGCCATGACAAACACAGACAGCGTTTCCATTACTCTAACCGGACGGCACCACGTTAGCTACGTGAACTGACTGGAGGGACGAGCTAAAATTGGGAGTTACGCCATAAGAACAGAAAGGCGCCCACCTTACTGCAACCATGTGTACTGGACGGCACCACGTCAGCTATCAGCTACGTAAACTGACTGGAAGGACGAGCTAAAATTGGGAGTTAGGCCATAAGAACAGAAAGGCACCCTGAAATCATTTGTCTTTCATCGGCTGAAATCAAGCTCTAGCAAAATTACTTTATCCATGTCCAAAATATCAAAGGAAGTAAGGCTTCATGGGAAGGAAACCATATTCTAAAATCTGTTCTCTCTCACAGGCCATAACACCAGCACAGATTTTCATTAAATGTACACTAAAGAAAAATGTACATCAGAAAGTGCAGAAATCCTAAGCGTACAGCTCAGTGAATTTTCAGAAACTATACCCATACACACCTGAAGGAGGAAATAGCAACCCACTCCAGTATTCTTACCTGGAGAATCCCATGGACAGAAGAGCCTGGCGGGTTATAGTCTATGGGGCTGCAAGAGTCGGCCCGGACTGAGCGACTAAACCGCCTAGCCGCTAGCATCCAGCTCAGGGAGCGTGAACCGCCAGGACCCCAGAGCTGCCCTTCACGGTGTCTCCCAGCTTCTGGCCCACAAAACGCTGCCTGACCTGGTAACACTGCAGATAAGCTGGGCCTGGCGTTGGACTCAGGAATGTCTGTGCTTGTGTCTGGCTTCTTTTGTTCGAAACTGTGCCTGCGAGCCAGGCCTGCTGCTGAATCTGGCTGCAGCCTGCTGGTGCGCACTGCTGTTGTTAGTGCAGAACTCTATCGCATAACTCCACCACCGTGTCTCCATTCTACCGTCAGTGGACTCGCGGGTGGTCTCCTGGGGTGGGCTACCGAGAGTGACGCTGCCACGAGCATTCCCGCGCGTGTCCTCTGGCAGCGCTCTCTGTGTAATTGTTTGGGTGTATTAAGCTTTGGTACACAACACCAAACATTTCCAAAGTGGTTCTGTCAATTTTAAGTTCTATCAACAGTGTTTCAGAGTTTCAACTGATCTTCTTGCCCTTCCATTTTAGCTCTTCTGGTAGGTGTGTAGTAGTACCATTCAGCAGCTGTAATTTATATTTCCCTAAGTGCCTAATGAACATCTACACAGATTTGCTGATCTTCTGGGTAGCCTCTTGTAAGGAAAATGTCCAAATCTTTTGCCAATTTTTCTCACAAGTGGTCTTTAAAAGGAAAAAAAAAAAGATCTCTAGGAATTCTTCATACATTCTAGACTCAAGTCCCTGGATTAACACAGATACTGCAAACATTTTTTCCCATTCTGCAGCAGCTTGCCGTTTCACTCCCTTAAATGCTATCTTTCAGCAAACACAAGACCTTAGTTGTCATATAGTTCATTTATCAAATCTTTTCCTTTACAGTGAGCATTTCTGTTGTCGTGTTAAATTTTTGCCCCAAGATCACGAGAATNCTGCAAACATTTTTTCCCATTCTGCAGCAGCTTGCCTTTTCACTCCCTTAAATGCTATCTTTCAGCAAACACAAGACCTTAGTTGTCATATAGTTCATTTATCAAATCTTTTCCTTTACAGTGAGCATTTCTGTTGTCGTGTTAAATTTTTGCCCCAAGATCACGAGAATGTTTACTATGTTATACTATAAAAGCTTTTTTCATCCTTCACGTTGGAAGAATCCATCTGGAATTTACTTTAGTAGGCTATATAACGGGCCAATCTTCATCTTCACGTGGATTAACCCAGCACACTCAATGGAAAGATGGCCCTTCTCCCCAGCACTGCCCTGCGACATGTATCAGGAATGCAAGTGGCCACGCAGGGGTGGGCCCGCCTGCTGGCNGTTGTCCTTTTATATGAAAAAATGTATACACTTTCCTTTAAGACGACTTTTTAGAGCAGTTTTAGGTTCACAGAAACCTGAGGAGAAGGCGGAGATTGCCCATATACTCCTTGCCCCAAATATGCACAGACTGCCCCATTAGCAGCGACCCATACCTGAGCTTTAAGGCTCATGATGGGAGTTTCCCGAAGTTTGGAAAAGTACTAAACGTATTTAAACATTTTCTTATATAAATCAGACATCTGTGGTAGTATTGTTCTTTTGCATGACTAGAAGACTTACTGCTATATTATTACGCTTTGTAGTACAAACACAAAAAGCCCATTTGTAATAGGCTGCTCCTAAAATAAGACACGGAATTCCAACTCCCAGCTTTCAGAAGACAAATTCAGCATTGACGCGTGTGTGATCTGCTGTCTGTATCCTTTGTGGATTTCAGCAGAGATGCTGCCAGTGCAACTCCCTGCTGGTCCTGCTGGTNACGCTTTGTAGTACAAACACAAAAAGCCCATTTGTAATAGGCTGCTCCTAAAATAAGACACGGAATTCCAACTCCCAGCTTTCAGAAGACAAATTCAGCATTGACGCGTGTGTGATCTGCTGTCTGTATCCTTTGTGGATTTCAGCAGAGATGCTGCCAGTGCAACTCCCTGCTGGTCCTGCTGGTCTTGGCACCACAGGCCGCCCTCTGCCAGCGTCAGGCAGTCTCATGACTCTGCAGCGCCCTGCTCTGCCACCTCTGCAGGCAGCGGACACACTTCCCTCGCACCTGAAGGGCAGACTGCAACTACTGGAGAACACCTGCTGCTCAAGAGGCTCGAAGAAGACACCAGAAAACCGTTAGCAGAAAAGAGGCCCTCTGGGCGCCAACAGCGCCACGGCGCCCGCCACAGGGGCAGCAGCTCCATCCTCTCCCCCCCCTCCCGCTTCTTCCCCCTCCACCTGGCCTCCCCTTCTCTTCCCAGCTTGCAGTTTGCTCTGCTGAGAACACTGGCTATGGGGGCACAGACTGGCCCTGGAGCGTGAGCTCACCTCAGTCCTCTGCCCCCTCTTTCAGCCCAGGTCCCGGCCTCTGCACAACCAGCGCATTCTGCTCAGCACAGCNCCCCCTCCCGCTTCTTCCCCCTCCACCTGGCCTCCCCTTCTCTTCCCAGCTTGCAGTTTGCTCTGCTGAGAACACTGGCTATGGGGGCACAGACTGGCCCTGGAGCGTGAGCTCACCTCAGTCCTCTGCCCCCTCTTTCAGCCCAGGTCCCGGCCTCTGCACAACCAGCGCATTCTGCTCAGCACAGCCCAGGTCTGTTTCTCCTCTAAAGCATAAGTGAGCCTCCATGGAACTTCGCCTTTCCTTAGAGAGCCAAAAGTACAATGGAAGAAAGGAAAAGCAGGGAGGAACTTCTCACTGTTTCCAGAAATGCAAATCTGAAAAGGTACCAAAAGACTGGTCCTCGGTTCAGGAACAGGAAACTAGAAAGAAATCATAGGATCGGGGAGAGGGCCGGGGGATGTTCCTGCTACCTGGAGCAGGACACATCAGATCTTCAGAAACATCTCTCCTGAGAATCATCTGTGCACAAGCTTGTGAGATCTGGGCCACCCAGAACAGCACTTCTCTCCAGGACATCAGGTGTAAACAAGCTGCCAAGAACTGAACTGAATAACTGCTGTTCACAACACTCCTGAGGGCTGGAGTTTAAACACTGGTCAAGGACTTACTGACTCCATCTTCTGACTAAAGGTTCTATAAACTTCCTCAATTTCTGGACTACCACAGGTACTGTCTAAATTTTTCAGTCCTAAGTAAAATCAGAGAGAAGGTGGTCCGCACTCACGTGAGGTCGTCCAGGACTGACCGATACTCCTTCTCTGCCTCAGCAAGCTGGGCCGCGCGGCTGGCCTCGTGGATGGCGCTGTCCACCTGCTGAAGCACCCCTTGCTCCAGCACGTCCTGGTCGTAAACAGCTACACCCAAGCCCTGCAGCTCCGGGGCCTGCGCACTGGGCGCCACCGCCTGGATCTGATGTCTGTCGATGTGCAGCAGGGCTGGCCCTCTCCTGGGAAGTTCCAAGAGACACCCTTCGGTGGAACTGGAGGGTCCATCAGCTGAGGAACAAGAGGGGAGGCTCTGCCCCAGGTCCACGTCGCCATCCTTCTCCTGCTTGCTTGTCCCCTCTTCGCTGCCACTGACATCCTGGCTCTGTGAACAGTCTGGCTCTTGAGTTTGACTTGAGCCGGGAATTCTTTCATTTGGCATCCTCTTCAGACTATCTAAAAGGGAAAAATTTTTCAGCAAGCCCATCAGTTATATAGAATTGTATTTACAAAGTTTAGTAAATATTTTATAATTAAAGCAAATTGATTTCTCAAAAGACCAAGCAATAATCCTCCAATTACACAAAATCAAGTTTCCAAGTATTATTTCTCTTAAAGGAGCACAAATTATAATCTTCTTGAGTTCTGATAATAATTAAGAAAAATTCCCAGCAACAACAGAAAAAGAAATGCAGTCTCATCAGCAAGAGCCCTGGGGTGGCCAGCTGAGAAAGCTGACAACCAGTATCCCAAGTGATGCCCACAGAGGCATCTCCAAATAAAGTGAGGTCATCTCCCTGCTGCTTTCCAAGTGAGCCTCTTCACTGCATTATGGCACAAACGACCTACATGCAAAATCAACCATTACACACAGATCTAGTGACTTAAGAAGACAGACCTGTACAGAGATTCTCTACGAATCTAACACTAGAAACTTTTAGGCTGACTATTCCAGTAAGTAGCAATCTCTGAAAAGAGATAATAAATAACACCACTCAAATCAGAACCTCAGTTAGATTAATTAAAAGTCTCAAAAATAACTCCACTTCAATGCACGATATAATTTGTCACCAACAAGCTGGCAAAAACATGATGACTGATAATACCCACTTAGGGAAGAAAGAGCCACCTTCACATAATGCTGGTGGGAATATAAATTAGTAAAATTCTTTTGAAAGGCAGTTCAGCAATATCTATCAAGATTTAAAATGCACATTACTAGGCACTTATTCCAGAGGAATACTCACATATACATAGGCTACTTATTGTAGCATGTTTAATAGTTTTAAACCGGCATTAAATATTCTCGACAGTAACAACATAAAAGCCAAATAAAATGAAAAACCATGTCGTATGAAGGCATTTATATTGGAAAAAAATGTGTACCCACATCTGTATGTGTGGAATGCATTCAAAATGATCTGAAGATACAAACTAAACCTTCAGCATTGGAAGGCGGGAAGCAGAGAAGAAGGAAGGAATAAAGGGAAACTTTCACATTTTACAGTAAGTCAGGAACTCCTTGAATGAAAATGTGTTTGCTATACTGCCTATAGAACTCCATCTAATAAATACTTTTAAATAGATTTTTTTAAGTGACAGCTTATCTTTTTATTTAACTGTGAATAAATTCTTTATTTCTATGAAATGTTCACAAGTCTCCAACAAGCTCCACTCATTCCTCATTAAATAAAGTGATGCCAGTGGCCATATAAAGATGCCAGGAACTTAGTGTCACCCTGCCCCGAGGGGCTCACTCTCCACTGAAGAAGCATGCCAGTGGGGCAGGTCGATAAAAGAGGCACAGACAAGAGGTCAGGGGGACACAGGAGAAGGGACAGCGCACTGGATCTGGAGTTCTAAAAGCAGACAGAGTTTTGCACACGTGACCCACGATCTGACCCACGTAAGGTGTTCATACGTGTGGAAAGGCAGGCTCAGAGAGGAATCTAAAATAACAAGTCTGGTCTGGACAACTGAGTCACTGGTGAATTCAGTCACGGAATTTGAATCAGAAAGGAAAAAGATGGGAAGCAGCCAAAGCTGTCCAGCCAGAATGCAGGCAGAAATATGAATCTGGGCTCCTGAGAAAATCTGGACAAGCTGTGGAGAGAGCAGCAGAGTAAACAGCCCAGGGATCCCAGGCCTCCTGCCAGGGACCAGAGAGCCTTCTAGAGGATAAGGAAGAGGCTAGGGTTGAAAAGGCTAAACGTGAACAGCAGAGAAAGAAAACTCCTCTATCCGGGGCCCTTCCGATTATTTCCAGGAGAAAGGATCAGACTGGCACTCTATTACTTTCAACAGAGAGCGGGATTCTGGCTCCGAGCCTTCATACTAGCTGGAATTTTTTCATTGTTCTTATTTGTATGTATACAAGGGTTTCCTTTTCAGTTCTTAAAAAATATACTAGTCAATCAAAATATTAAGTAATAACTGTGTAGTGCAAAGACAAAGTTAAAATAACGATGTTTGGAGAAAACGTCTAATAAGGAGTTAGGAAGGAATGGTCAAATGTGGAAAATAATAGGGCAAGTTCTAAGGAAACTACAAAGGTTCCAGTGGATTTGGAAAGTTGATCAGTGGTTATCTTAGGATAAGGAAATAGAGGCCTAAGGACAGGCTATGGCAGAGAGATCACCGGAATATAAAGGAATCAAAGGATGGGGCAGGAGAATTTGGTCAAGAAAAACTATAGAATGCATAGCGAGCGGGGACTAGGGAGGTGACCTGCAAAGAAAGTGGCGAGTGAGGCAGCAGCAAGCAGTGAGGAGGGCACGGCACGCCTCTCTCCAACTCTGGCAGGGGGATGGCCCCTGACGGGCCTGAACCAGGGGTGCAGAGGAGAGCAGCTTAGCTGGACCATGGAGAAAATGCTCTGTCAGGCAGGAAATGTGGCCTTACCTGAGTCATGGGACACAGCTGGGATGGGAGGCGGGGGAGAGTACCAGTCGGAACTAAGTAACCTGTATTAGAGAAAAGGTGACGGGAACGAACACTGGTGACAGGGCGGAAGGCCTACCAGAGGCTAGCTCCCCAACCAGGAACTGCCAACAAGCCCAACGCCTCNTCTCTGGGGTCGCACAGAGTCAGACACGACTGAGTCGATGACCTAGCAGCAGCAGCAGCAGCAGCAGTACTGGGTCTAACTACTCTAATTTCAAGATATGGATGAACATAAATGATACTTCAAAATATCAGCAGCAACTGTAATGTGACATAAAATATCTGACTTCTATTGGTAACAAAGGCACAGACTGATACATTATGGCTTCCTGCCTACTTTCATAATTAAAGGAAATGATAAATTTCAGCTAGAGTTTAGTGAAATCCAAAACACAAAAACTATTTTTCCATTCAAGTTGATAAATTCCCTAAATTTTTCTGTGAGCCCGTGTGAAGAATTCTGCCTTGCATACACATTGTTTTCTAAACATTCAGGCATGCTTGTATATATTTGTAAATATCCAGAAGTACTTTCAATTAGCAACTGCTAATAAATTTTAAGTGAATGCATATTGTCAAACATGACTGTCAAACAGTCATTCTTAAAGCATTGAATGAGGATGTGCTAGTAAGCATTTTAATCTTTGCCAAGCTGAGCGGTGAAAAATGGTAGCTTGGGGTAGATTTGTTTTGAATTTGCCTTCTTAAAAGCCAATCCGAGCATCTTTTCATATATCCAAGAACCATTTTCTCTATGTTCTGCCCTTTGCTTATCTTCCTATTGGTTTGTCAGCAGATTTGTCGTGTGCTGCAATTCCAGAAGAAATCAATCAAGGAGTCTGTGTTGTAAACAGCACCCCCTGGAGTTAGCAACACAGGAGGCCTAGTTATTGATCCCTGGTGGCTCAGTGGTAAAGAAGCTGCTTGCCAATGCAGGAGATGCAGGAGACACAGATTAGATCCTTGTGGATCCCTGTTAGATCCCTGTTAGATCCACAGGTTGAGAGGATCCCCTGGAGGAGGAAATGGCATCCCACCCCAGTCTTTTTACCTGGGAAATCCCATGATCAGAGAAGCCTGTCAGGCCACAGTCCACGGGGTCACCAAGAGTTGGACATTTCTTAGTGACTAAAAAATGACAATGAAATAGTTTAATTGCTATCCTTTGAAATTTTACCTCAGGTAACTTTCTTTGCATCATCTGAATGGAGTAAAATAGAATCTGGAATCCTTAAGTCAAGAGCCTTATTTAGGTAACAATGCTGCTAAGACAAAATCTGGAAGAATTCACGACAAATTGCTGACTGAAGTTATCCCTAGCAGGGATGTGGTATCAGAAGTGTGAGAAAGATTTCTTTTACTTTTTTCTAAAAAATGTGTTATGTATTATCATATGGCATAAATAAATGAAAAGAATGAATACACATGATGAAAATTCAAATAATACAGAGGAGTATAAAAGAATCCCTTTATCCAACTTCTTTCCAACCTAAGAATTAAAAAAAAAAAAAAAGACTGTAGTTAGTTTCTTGAGCCCATATTGTATATTGTGGTTTTGAAATACCTTTTCCATTACACGGAACCAAAGCTTCTTAGGGAAATAACTGATTGCATGTCTAGGGCAGGAAATGTACAAGATGAGCCTGGTACACATTGTTATATCAGATAGCAAGGAAGTTATCAAAGATGACTAGGGCCATGGAAAAGGACACAAGATTCAACTAGAAGAAGTTGCCAGTGGCCAGAGAGAGAGCAATTTGAGTATCAGTAAAGATAATAACACAATGGCCTGAAGTACATCATGAACTCCAGGAGTTCATCATGGTATTAGAGAAAATAAAAATTAATTGATCATTCTGTGAGGATGATGGGGAACCCACTTACTATTTTGAAAGCTGGTAAATCAGGACAGAATCTAGCATTTACTCTTTCTTGTCCAAACTGTGTCATTGAGTCACCAAATAATGGGCAAGGGAAAGGTTCTTTTTTTTTAAAGTAGGCCAGCTGGAACTTCCCTGGTGTCCAGTGATATCCAGTGGCTAAGACTCTGTACTCCCAATGTAGGGGATCCCAGGCTTGATCCCTAGTCAGGGAGCTAGATCCTACATGCTGCAACTAAAAGTTTGCATGTTGCAGCTAAAGATCCCACATGCTGCAATGAAACGGAAGATCCCACATGCTGCAATGAAGCGGAAGATCCCACGTGCTGCAACTAAGATCTAAGGCAGCCAAATGAATAAGTTTTAAAAATAAAAGAAAAGTAGGCCAGCTAAGAAGTGAAAATACAACAACAATATACACCATTTTATAACTTCTAAGGAATATTTACCCAGACATTAATCATTCGCAGTGGTGAGCATCACCAAATGGGTGGCTCCTAATGAAAGAATACAATCCCACCTAAAAAGCTGTCTTGTCAAAAAAAGGGGAAAAAAAAGATTTTGCATCTGATGACGGCTCCAGGTCCAACTACCAATTTGTAGGAAATGTAGTGCGTGCTCGGTCATGTCCAACTCTTTGCGACCCCATGGACTGTAGCCCGCCAGGCTCCTCTGTCCATGGAATTTTCTAGGCAAGAATACTGGTGTGGGTTGCTGTTTTCCCCTCCAGCAGATCTTTCTGACCCAGGGATCAAACTCGTGTCTCCTCTGGCTCCTGCACTGGCAGGTGTACTCTTTACTACTGCACCAGCTGGGATGCCCATGCCATGGCTAACTGTTGAAGCTGGCTGAAGGAATCTTCAGGGGCCTTATTTTACATTATTCTGTCTAATTTTGTTATGTTTAAAGTAAGCAAAATTATTAGAGATCATTTTTTCCTGAATGACAACATTGTGACATGAAAGACTGAAAAACAGCTCATTTCTGTTAGGTTCTGTTAGGCCACATTGCTTAAAAAGAAGAACCTGAATTTTAAAATTCACATTTGTTATGGATCAGAAACATTCCTATCCGCAGTCCATAGGAGAGAGCAGCTATGTAGCCAGGCAGCCTAGCTATGCGATGAGGAGGCAGCTCTGTGGGCTTGAAGAAGCACCTGCTGAAGATCAGCTTACCTGGAAAACAAACTTGGGGTAGAGATCGCCTTGGAAAAGGTTTCTTAAGGAGGGAAGTAGCAAACCACTCCAGTATTCTTGCCTGAAGAACCCCAGGGACAGAGGAGCCTGGCGGGCTACAGTCCATAGCGTCGCAAACAGTCAGACCCAACTGAGTGGCTGAGTACACTGGGATCATCACTTATGAGGTTAGTGGAGGAAACAGGACTGGGGAACAGGAGAAATTGAACTACGATGCTGCTCCTACAGGAACTTCAGCTAATCCCGCTGGGAGCCCTCAGAGTAGAATGGCCCTTCCAAATTGTCTTTATTGAAGCAAGGATATATTCCTCCTCCTCAGTCATCAGAAGTGGGTTGCCCTCAGTTCAGTTCAGTCCAGTCGCTCAGTTGTGTCCGACTCTTTGCGACCCCGTGAATTGCAGCACGCCAGGCCTCCCTGTCCATCACCAACTCCTGAAGTTCATTCAGACTTAACGTCCATCGAGTCAGTGATGCCATCCAGCCATCTCATCCTCTGGCAGGGCCTTTTCTCAGCTGAGGCAGCTTTGTTAGGCTGGGAGCAATGTCCACAGACATCCTCAGCTGGGGATGGCTGACACGCCCAGCACACTCTCAGCAGACAGGGAACCAGGGTCTCAGGCCCAAAGAGAATCTGGGCCATGCCCCTAGTGAGTTCATTACATGTCACCACCCTAACTTTCCTACACACAACCCCAGGACCATTGATCCTAAGTGAATAATGTGTAAGGCTTAGTCCCAAAGGGCAAGTCTCTACGTCAGATTCCTGATAACAGGCACCAAACCCATACAAGGTGATCAAAGTTTCTGTATTATTTACGTTCTTTATGTCTATGTAACTCAGTAGTGAGTATCTTGTATGACATAGTCCCTAAGTCACCTGAACTTCCCAAAGTGGTAGTAGAGCTGGAATTACTTCCAATACCATTTTTAAATGAAATCTAACATTAAATTTTTAAAAATTCTTTTTATTTTGAAATAATTCCAGGTTNACAGGCACCAAACCCATACAAGGTGATCAAAGGTTCTGTATTATTTACGTTCTTTATATCTATGTAACTCAGTAGTGAGTATCTTGTATGACATAGTCCCTAAGTCACCTGAACTTCCCAAAGTGGTAGTAGAGCTGGAATTACTTCCAATACCATTTTTAAATGAAATCTAACATTAAATTTTTAAAAATTCTTTTTATTTTGAAATAATTCCAGGTTTACTGAAAAGTTGCAAAGATAACGCCAAATACTTGTGTGTAGGCTTTGTCTAGATTCACCAATAGTTAACATTTTGCTGTCTTCCTTTATTATTTTCTTATATAACTGCCACACAATGCTTAAAATCAAGAAACTCAATATTCATAAGGTGTTATTATCTAATCCACAGTCCATATTCAAATTTCCCAATAATGTTCTCAATAACAAGAGTTTCCCCCCAGGTCCCAATCCAAGATTGTCCTTTGGGTTTAGTTGCTGTGTGTCCTTAGTTTCCTTCAATCCAGCTTCTTTCATCATTCTTTCCTTACTTTCACTACCTTGACACATTTTAATACTGCAGGCATCTTTGGCAGGAATACTGTAGAAGAGACTGTACTCACTTTCTATCCAGCGCAATAAATTATCGTAAATTGAGCAGATTAAGACAGCACACATTTATTATCTCACAGTTTCTATGGGCCAGGACTTTGNTTAATACTGCAGGCATCTTTGGCAGGAATACTGTAGAAGAGACTGTACTCACTTTCTATCCAGCGCAATAAATTATCGTAAATTGAGCAGATTAAGACAGCACACATTTATTATCTCACAGTTTCTATGGGCCAGGACTTTGGGCTCAGTGTAGCTGAGTGCTCTGTGAGGCTGTTTCAAAGTGCAGTCGAGGAATAGTCAAAGCNACTGAAAATAGCACTGCGTCAGTAAGATACTGGTTTGAGCACCTGACTGGGAGAGCAGTTTTCCCCCAGATATATACCACTTTGAGAATGAGGCCCCCTTTTTACTGTGCACTGTTTGGTGAGCCCCTATAAATCACTCAGAATTGGGACAGGAAGCAAATAGTACACTAAGACTAGGCAGTTGAGGAGAGTTAGTAACAGTGTTTACAGAGGCGTGGGCAGGATTTAGGAAAACAGGATGGGATAGTAACCCTGGGGCTAGTGAGAGGCCACGAGCCTCTGTTGCCATCGGTTTAGGGGTAGATTGCATCCCTCAATTCATTTGAAATTCTAACCCCCAGGACCTCCAAATACAGAACTGTATTTGGAGATAGGGTCTTTAAAAACCCTAAAAACTGTTAAGTTAAACTGAGGTCATGAGGGTGGGCCCTAATGTAACTGGTGTCCTTATAAGAAGAGGAGGTTAGGACAGAGAGATGGAACCAAGACCATGTGCAGACACGGGGAGAAGATGACCATCTACAGGCCAAGGAGAGAGGACTCCAAAGAAAACAGCCCTGCCTACACCTTGATTAAAAGTTAATTTCTGTAATTTAAGTCACCTAGTTTGTGGTACTTTGTATGGCAGCCCTAACAAACTAATAGATACACCATCCCTGGTCCTGAAGGGATCATAGGAGGACGTGGGTTCAGAAGACAGTAGCTGAGTGGAGAAGACCACTGGACCAGAGAAATGCAACAACCTGTGCTCACTCAGCAGGGGGGATCTGGGGAGGTAAATACCCTGGCCTCACTCTCCTCCATCATTTCACCTGCTGGAGCCTCCCCTCTCAAAACCAGAGAGGTAACTCCCTGGCAGTTCAATGGTAAGGACGCCTCGCTTCTACTCTTGGTGGCACAGGTTCGATCCTTGTGGGGAACTGATACCACAGGCTGAGTGGCACAACCAGGAGCAAAACAACCCTGAGAGCCAGAGGGCGGGGAACCTGCTGACGCCCACCCGTAGGGACCAGCCTCTCAGAGCACAGGGCAGGGTGGAGAGAGGTGAGAACATCAAACAAATATGCAGCATATCCCGTGCAATTACAATTATCCTTTTAATCGCCCTTTAGTTTAGAAACTGCACGATGATTCAGAGTCAATTCAGTAAAGCTTTTTTACATGAATTTGTATTTAGTTAATTGAAGGATTTTATACTTTCAGTCAAGCTTCCCCTGACCTCTCTAGACAGAGAGTAGCAATAAAGTCCTATTAGCAGCAGATTTTGTTGATTCCTGTGCCCACCTGAACATACAGGACCCTTCTTTTTGTCCAGGCCCTTAAAAATGAAATTAGTGCACTGTAAAGGAGATATTCGGAGAAGGCAATGGCACCCCACTCCAGTACTCTTGCCTGGAAAATCCCATGGATGGAGGAGCCNTTATTTCTCCACTGATCTCCAGTAGCATATTGGGCACCTAATGACCTGGGGAGTTCCTCTTTTGGTATCCAATCATTTTGCCTTTTCATACTGTTCATGGGATTCTCTAGGCAAGAATACTGAAGTGGCTTGCCATTCCCTTCTCCAGTGGACCATAGTCCCCCTCCATCCCACAGTACCCATCCCAATATCTTTTTGCCTTTGAGTGGAAGGCCCCAGGAGAAAAACACCAACAGATGCTTAGACAGTATTACCTCAGCGGTTCAGAGATAGCCCCCGCTTGTTTGGACAGGCTCTTATCCAGGATCTCCTAGATCTGGACCTGGGACCTAATGGGAAAATATTACAATATGTAGACTCCTGTACTCTTGCCTGGAAAGTCCCATGGATGGAGGAGCCTAGTGGGCTGCAGTCCATGGGGTTGCAAAGAGTCGGACATGACTGAGCGACTTCACTTTCACTTTTCACTTTCATGCATTGGAGAAGGAAATGGCAACCCACTCCAGTGTTCTTGCCTGGAGAATCCCAGGGATGGGGGAGCCTGGTGGGCTGCTATCTATGGGGTCGCACAGAGTCGGACACGACTGAAGCCACTTAGCAGCAGCAGATGACCTACTAATCTGCTCTCCAGATGAGAAATGTGCCCAACAACATGCAATTCAGGTTCTAAAGTTTTTGGCAGAAAGGGGATATAAAGTCTCCCGTGCTAAGGCACAGATGGTCAAGACAAAGGTCACTTACCTGGAAGTTCAGATTACACACGGGTCCAGGAGGCTGTCCTCTGATCGGATACAAGCAATCCTCCAGTTGCCCTCCCCCACGACTCGAAAACAATTGCGAGCTTCCTGGGGCTAACTGGCTGTTGTAGAATCTGGATACCCAACTGTGGTCTAAGTGTCCAGCCCTTATATAAAAGCTTAAAGGGATATGATTCAGTCCCACTGATGTGGGGGAACTCCTCAAAAGAAGGCAGAGGCTACACTAAAACAGGCCTTAACTCAGGCACCTGCCTTGAGGTTGCCAGACCCAGAAAAAGCATTCCAACTTTATGTCCATGAAAGAGAGGAAATAGCCTGGGGAGAGTTAACTCAAAGGTTGGGATCTGAGCCCCAGCCTGTAGCTTACTTATTCAAGAGGCTAGAACCAACCGCCTGAGGCTGGCCACCCTGCTCCGCCACACCCACCCTACCTTCGAACTCTTGCAGCTATTGCAATCATGATAGAAGATGCTTTAAAACTCTCCTTTGGGGGCAAACTAACTGTTTTTACCAGCCACCAAGTAAAACAACTCCTAAATGGGAGAGGCCATTTATGGATGGCTGATCAAAGACTCCTCAGATATCAAGTAATGGTGATGGAAAATCCAGGCCTCACTGTATCTCTTTGTGAGGTTCTTAACCCAGCCACCCTCCTACCTACCCTAGAGGGCTCTCTCCCCTTTCACTCTTGTCTAGAAACATTGGACCACTGGACAAAACCCCGAGAGGGATTGTCAGAAGATCCTCTGACCAGTCCTGAAGAAATTTGGTACTGATGGAAGCAGCTCTGTCTTGGATGGGAAAAGAAGAGCCAGATATGCAGTAGTCTCCAATTTTGAGACCATAGAGGCTAAGCCTCTGCCACCAGGTACTTCAGCCCAATTAGCTGAGCTCATAGCCTTGACTTGAACTTTAGAGCTGGGAAAAGGTCCTTCAAAAATTACTAAAAAAGTCCTTCAGAGGAACAGGCCTCCAAACAACTATAAGGCAGGTGGTCTCCTCTTGTCCCAGTTGCCAATTAAACAACCCCCAAGAAGCTTGAAGACACCAGCTGGCTCAGCCCATCCAACCACGTGGGACCTACCCAGGAGAGGACTGGCAGATGGGCTTCACCCAGATGCCAGTTTCTCAAGGGTATAAATACCTATTAGTCATGATAAATACATTCACAGAATGGATTGAAGGCTTTCCCACCCAGACTGAGAAGGCTGAGGTCGTGGTAAAAAAAACTGCTCCATGAAATCGTTCCAAGATTTGGTCTGCCCGGGTCACTGCAAAGTGACAATGGGACATCATTTACTTCTAAGGTCACCCAAGGGGCCTTGAAAGTATTGGACATTATTTATTGTCTCCCTTATGCCTGGAGGCCTCAGTCTTCAGGAAAAGTAGAAAGAGCCAATCAATTGTTAAAATCAGCGATAAAAAAGATAACCCAGGAGATCTCCCTGGGATGGAAGGAGGCTTTACCAGTAGCTCTCCTCTGCATCCATATTGCCCCTAAGGAACAGGTTGGTCTTAGTCCTTATGAGATGCTATATGGGAGACCTTTTGTTTATGTCAATGACCTCTTCCTAGATCCAGAGGTTCAGACCCTCCAGTCTTATACCATGGCCATTGGGCAATTCCAACAGAATATGTGCTTGTGGGGTATAAACCAGGACCCAAAAGAGTCTAAGGAGTCACCACTATATGCTTCAGGGACTCAAGTCTTAATTAAAGTCTGGAAAGATGGGTCCCCAAAGGCTCAACTCCAGCCCACATGGAAGGGCCCCTACCCTGTAATACTTTCTACCCCCACAGCAGTCAAGTTACCAAGACATGACACCTGGATTCACTACTCACGAGTCAAACCATGGAAGAAAACAGAATAGGGCACTCAATACACCTGTGAGCCCCTGGGAGATCTCAGATACCTATTCAGACTACAAATGAGTGCTGTTCTAATGAACACCCCCAAAATCTGGTTTCTGGGGACAAAATTTCTCAGGACAGCTCTAAAGGGCCAACACAGCTTGGTAGAGCTGGTACTTCAAAACAGACAGGAGATAGATCTTCTGATCCCTGAACAAGGAGGGACTTGAGCATCCTGGTGATGTGAATTTGAAACTGACTCATGCCCCTACTAGTCCTTGTTATGCTATATTGAGGACGCTTATGATTATTCCATGTATGTCAATTGTCTAACCCATTTTGTCTCTGCCCAGGTCAGCAAGCTACAATGTGCAGTGCCAGTTCAACAAGGATATAAAACTACAGCTGACCACGGAAAATATCACCCACCCTTAGATGGACACCATTGTAAGAACTCTGAGGCTTGAGACTAGCAAGAGAGGGAGGCCCAATACCCCTCGCCACCCCAGTTCAGCAGGAAGTAGCCAGAAAGACCTCGACGCCCCTATTCCCAAAGAATTGGGCCTCCCATCTCTTGAGGGGGGAATGTTAGGTAGGTAGAATAGGGAAAAGGAGTCCACAGTGGCAGTGGCTAAAAGACAAGGAAGGAAAAAGCCCACGGAAATAGAACANGGACACCATTGTAAGAACTCTGAGGCTTGAGACTAGCAAGAGAGGGAGGCCCAATACCCCTCGCCACCCCAGTTCAGCAGGAAGTAGCCAGAAAGACCTCGACGCCCCTATTCCCAAAGAATTGGGCCTCCCATCTCTTGAGGGGGGAATGTTAGGTAGGTAGAATAGGGAAAAGGAGTCCACAGTGGCAGTGGCTAAAAGACAAGGAAGGAAAAAGCCCACGGAAATAGAACAAAGGAAGGTCCGAGGACCCGAGTGAGGACCTCAGGTACAACAAACAACACTCCTGGCTGGCCCAATTTACATAGGACAGGCCCGGGGAGAGACAAACATAAAGAAGCTGAAACTCCAATACTTTGGCCACCTGATGTGAAGAACTGAGTCTTTGGAAAAGCTCCTCATGCTGGGAAAGATTGAAGGCGAGAGGAGAAGGGGATGACAGAGGATGAGATGGTTGGATGGCATGGCCATGATGAACATGTTTGAGCAAGCTTTGGGAGTTGGTGATGGACAGGGAAGCCTGGCATGTTGCAGTTCATGGAGTCGCAAAGAGTCAGACACAACTGAGCGACTGAACTGCACTGATGCCTGAAGAGCAGCCATATCAGCACCATGAGATGAAAGCCCGAAGAAAAGCCAACAAAATGGTGTGGGAAGGGGAGATGTTAAACAGTTTTTAATGATGCAACTGAGCTACCAGACAAACCCTGGAATTTTCTCCTTGATTTTATAATAAGGAAATAGGAAATGTCGTTGTTACTTAAAGAAAGTAAAATCTCTTTACTTTCCCAGTTTCTAACGGTTAATTATTATTACAAGAGGTGAATACACCATCATGTTATTGTAAGCCATCTTTTAACTGTCATAAATAAGCTATGACAAACACTACTATGCATACAACCTCATCATTGTGTTTATGTCCATAGGATAGATCCCTGGCAGAGAGCTTTGCTATTCAAAGAGTAACAACATTTTAAAGCTCATCATATTAGCTTCCAGTTAGTCCCGCTAACCCAGAGACCAGCGGTCTTGCATCAGTCTTAGCCTATTGATGGTGATGCCTGCAAGTACTCACCTGGGCTGTATTTTTTGTGGGAGCCCCACCGACATTTCCCAACTGGAGCCAAAGTTGAAGCTGCATCAGCCATTGTGGTTCTTATTGTGATTGCAACACATACCTCAGCAACAAACATCAGGAGACTTTGAAAAGACAAGGTTTGTTACTCACCGTCCTGGAGGGTACCTGGAACTGCTGAGGCCACCCAGCAAGGTCTCACAGAGAGAGAGCTCAGACCTGGGGCTCTGCCTTTATTGGGGTGAGGGTGGGGTGCCCAGGATATTGCAGGTTCACTCTTTATTGTTGAATTTAAAAGATAAGAGAGAAAGTGAAAAGGAAAAGGAAGCCACTCAAATGGTCAATTACCTAGGTCATCCAGAACTTTCTAGAAGGGGAACTTCATGGGTAGGGCAGCCTGGCCCACTATCTAGNCTCTATGATGTTTTGTTAGCAGCCTACATGGACATAGAATGTAATAGTGGGATCTTTAGTAACTTATTCATAATACTCATTTACAGACTGAGATATCTAGATGTCAATCGAGACCTCTTCTTTCCTTCGTATTCACTCAGTCCCTATTGGTTCCACGTTATTGTTTTGGATTTTAATGCATTTTACTTAACAAGCACTTGTACAGCCCTGACTGGGGGCCAGGTTTTGTCCTGAGTGCTTTACTAATATTAACTCATTTAAATATGACCAGAGTCACCTTCCTGCCTTTACTTTCTATTTAGTTATCAGTGTAAGAAACTCTCCCCTCTGCCCTTACAAAGCAGAAGAGCTAAATCGACTCTCTCTTTTAAAAATTTCTGGGTAGTGACGATGCATCAGTTTGGTTCTCCATTCCCCATAACCGTGGCAGAAAAAAAATGTCTACTGGAAGTGCGTTGAATACTGTGCAAATTTGATAAATCCAAAAACAGAGGTAAAAGCGTATTGTTTAGAATTATCCTGGCAGCCACTGGAAAATAATGTTAAATGTATGTTGAATAAATGAGCTNGGTTCTCCATTCCCCATAACCGTGGCAGAAAAAAAATGTCTACTGGAAGTGCGTTGAATACTGTGCAAATTTGATAAATCCAAAAACAGAGGTAAAAGCGTATTGTTTAGAATTATCCTGGCAGCCACTGGAAAATAATGTTAAATGTATGTTGAATAAATGAGCTAATAATTTTAAGAACAAAGGCCGTATAAAGCGATATGCTTCCGTTGAAAATGTATGCATATCTATATGTATGTGTGCCTGTGTGCAGTGTGTACAGTGGGGGAGCATAAGGGAGGGTCTCCTTACTTTTGGCCACACCTCCACCACTGTGTCTCTCGTTGATACAGCCTCTATGTGTCTTAAACTCATTGTTTCATATATTCTGTCCAGCTTTGTTATTGTCCTGATTTTTCACAAATCCCTCCCTCATTACTTTTGGGCATTGCTTGCTTTTTTCCTAAACATTAGGGTCATTTTGGTACTCTTCAGCAAACACTTTGCTCGCCAAAGCTGATAGAGAAAGAAGAGAGCCAGTGTGTGTAAGCAGCTCTTCTGCCTAAACTTTAGGAGGAGGTAACGTTGTACCCTGATTTTAGCAGGTTCCACAATTTTAGTGTAGTTTTTTATTGTCAGTAACCAGCATCGTGACTCTTCTCTGTAGCTGAACATTAAGGAGATGTCTAAGGAACGTGTGATTCTGAACACATGAGAAGAAAAGTTATCTTTGATCTATTCATATCAATGGAAACTGGTTACTGATTGAGTGTGAACACGAAGAATTTAGCAACTGTAAGAGTAACCCGAGGACATGGACGTGTTCGCAGGATATAGGGTTCCAACTGAAATTCGTGGAGGGAGAGTAGCCTGATTAGATCTTCGTGTGCTCTGCAGTGTGGAGCAGTTTCACATCTTTGTTCTTTATCAGAACAGCTCCCTCTGAGCAGCCAACTCTCAGAGCACGCTGTTGCGCCAGCGGCCACTAGAGGAAGCAGAGCATCAACTCTGGGTTGATTTCAACAGATAGATTTGCTTGAGTTGCTACTATTGTAACCAAAAGTGGAAGTCAGGGTGCTCCTTGTTCAAAACCCAATAAAAAGGCAAGGTTGGTGGAAAGGAAAGTTTGCTTTATTTTGGATATAGGCGGCTGCCTGGGAGGGCAGCGAGCAATGAATGTGGGGCACGCAGGTGAACTCGGCAGAGTCCCTGCTCTCAAGAGACTTTCATAAAATCAGAGGGAGAAAAGCACAAAAGCTTTAAGCAAAAAGATGAAATGATAAATGCTATTAAGGAACATGAAATAGGATAACACCTTAAGAGAAGGACTGGGAGGCCCTCCGAGCCAGTATGGAGTACTATTCGATAGGAGACATTACAGCTGCAGTCTGAACGATAGGAGGAAAGTCACCGTGTGGGATTAGGCAGAAGGGGATCCTTGACAAGAAGCAGAAGAGGGCGTGTGTGCGGCTGGACCACTCAACGACTCTTCTCTGTGCATCCACTGTGTGCCCAGTGCTGGTTTCACCTACACCCTACTCACATGCCTGACTTTCCTACATACTTGCCACAAGCCTAACCAGCGACTGCTCTTATCGAAGGGGTAGTGGGGAGCCTGCTAGTTTGTCTGGTAACCAGTAAGCCAACCACAGATGTCAGTTCCCCCTTAACTGGCAATTTTCCCCTCACCAGAGCAGAGACTGCTGCCATGACCCATACAGTGGAATGTCATTCCAGGACGCTGCTTCAGACATGTACACGCCCCCTATCCATTAAACCACTGATGTCCCCGTCACGGACTCAGCTCTTTCTTTGGTCTTAAAGCTGATCAAGCACAATCCTTGTAGGCCTGTGGGGTGCAGCCCAACAGCAGGGGAACACAAACTTGGCAAATTTACACACTAGAAAATTGGGCCACTATGGCTAAAGCCGTGGAAGGTAGGGGCTGGATACCGAGAGCTCTGTCAGCTAGGCCTAGAATTTAGACGTTATTCCAAGTGCAAATCAAATCCACTAGAAGTTTAAGGAAGTTACATGATAAAATTTTACTTAAAACTGTTTTTGTATGTGGGTAGTCACAGGTGAGGGGCTAGTGGTAAAGAACCCACCTGCCAATGCAGGAGACGTAAGAGATGCAAGTTGGATCCCTGGGTTGAGAAGATCCCCTGCAGGAGGGCATGGCGGCCCACTCTAGTGTTCTTGCCTAGAGAATCCCAGGGGCAGAGGAGCCTGATGGACAACAGTCCACAGCGTTGCAGAGAGTCAGATAACGACTGAAGTGACTTAGCACACAGCACAGTCATAGGTCAACGAAGTAAAATTCCGAGTCCAGAAATAAGCCCACACAGCTATGGTCAACTGATTTTCAACACTAGTGCTGAGAGCACTCAATGGTTAGCTCTTCAACAATGGTACCAGGAAACTGGATTTTCACATGTCGTAGAATAAAGTTGGAATCTACGTCATACCCCAAACAAAAATCAACTCAAAATGGATCATAGACCTAAGTGCTAAAACTAAAGCTCTTAGATGAAGACTGGAGAGGTAAATCTTCATGACCTTGGATTTGGCAACGCATTCTTAACTATGACGCCAAAAGCACAGCAATAAAAGAAAACAATAAATCAACTGTACTTTTACCAAAATTAGAGATTTTTGTGCATCAAAGGACACTGTCTAGAAAGAGAAAAGACAAGCCACAGAACTGGAGGAAATACTTATTTGCAAGTCTTTTATTTGATAAGGGTCTAGTTTTCAGAATAATGAACTCTTCTGACTCAACAACAAAAAGGAAAGAAAAACCAGTTAAAACAAGCAAAGTACTTGAATAAATATTTCTGAAGAAACATTGGCTAAACTTATCAGATGTGGTCCGAGTTAATATTATCTAGAAAGCAAGCCAGTTTTCTTTCCTCCCACATTCGGGAACAGAAGAAGGACCTAACAGAAGAAGCGATGTTAATAGTAGTGATTTCGAGGGGGATGGGGTGTATATGCACGTTGCAAGATTAAACTCCCATTTCAGCCCGTTACACCCTTATTCATCCTTCTCTCCGCCATATTTGGAGCTAGCAGTGCGTCTGACCCTTGGAAAGTGGGGAAGTAAATGTCTGAATTTGTTCATGTGCTTCTCTCTGGGCTGTCAGTACAGTAATATTCTATAAGTCCTTATTCTTTGCTTCAAATTCCAGCCCTTTCATAAAGCTTTCCCACCACCACCTTCAGACTGCACTTCCTTGCTCTCTTGAGTCCAGCACAGCACTCAGCAGACTGTTCTGTAACTGGCTGGGCCAGCGTCCATTTCCCCCATTGATGAAGAACTGGGCTTTCTGTTGCCCCCACCAGCTCACCCTTCCCCTCCAAACGCCACTCCTAGCCCTGTCCCCTTTCCCAGAGCTACACGGACTATCAAGCACTTCAGATAAGGAGGTCCAGCCACTGCCTCTCAGTGCATCAGTCCACGGGGACCCGCTGATCTCAGAGCCATCAGTTACTGTACCAAGATTGTACCAAGCAGTGAAGCTTTAAAAACTTGCCTCCTCCAGCCTGGCATGAGCCTCTACCCACAACCCACCTCGTTTCTGTGAGGGCTGTGCTTAGAGACCCACGAATTCCTCAAGATGCTTTTTAAGACTTCCTGTTCTTTGCTGGTAAATTGTTAATCAGTTTGTGGCAGCATAAATAAAATTAGAGGGTTTAATTAAAACTAATGAACGAGTGAGTGGAGACCAGCCCGCCGCTTTGCTCTGTGAGCCTCAGAGCAGTAAATAATGAAAGTGTCACACGGCAAGTGAGATGGTTTAGCGAAAGTGAAAGGCCAGCAGAAAGGAGGCCACAGAGAGCTCCTCCACCTGGGTGTAATTTGCAAGGAGGTGGATTCCCCATTTTGGTGTAACTTATTAACTAATTCCACAGGAACTGTTCCAGTTTTCTGGCTCTTCCCACCCCCCCAACCCCGCCTCCCAAAAGAAAGAACCCCCAAAGAAAGGGGCCCCCCAAAAGAAAGAAAACAGTAGCACATAGGATGTCCCTTCTTTGTGTAACTGTGGCGTGCTTTAATGTTCTGATCTCCAGAAAGGGAGCAGTAGACGCAACAAAAGGGCCATCCTGGAGGCAGTTAGTGGGCAGAGGTCTGGAATTCTGACTTTCTCAATGTGGAGGAAATCAAAGCGAGAAGTGCCCCACATCCTGCTTGCTTTTCTCTTTTTTTAAAAGAAATCTTTATTGAATTTGTTACACTATTGCTTCTGTTTTGCGTTTTGACTTTTTTGGCCAAGAGACATGCGGGATCTTAGCTTCCTGACCAGAGTTGCACCTGCACCCTCTGCCTTGGAGGGTGAAGTCCCAACCCCTGAACCACCCAGGAAGTCCATTCCACTTGCCTTTCAAATGCTTTCCCAGCCATTCATCTAAGTAAAAACCTGCTCATGATTGTTTGGGCTTAGACCTGGACTCCAATTAATCATAAAGTCCATCTTGCACGGTTTTACTGAGGCATTTTCCAGGTATGCAACGACCAAGCAGACAGGAGAAACAACCCTCCTCCCAATTCCCACCTCTCTGGTATAAGACTCACATCTGCCCACACTGTAGCTGGTCACCTTAAAGGTGATTCTGTGCACAGATGCAAGCATCTGATGACTCATTTTGTCCTTCAGTGGAGGCCTGCCCAAGCATTTACATGTTCAGACGAACCTTCCTTTATTCTGAATTGCTTCCTTTTATTTTATGCAGCTGGGGCTGAATTCAAACAACTGTGTGTATATGTGCAGGGAGTGGTAAGAAGTATGTGTTACAGAAATGGGGGCCTCACACATGATTCTATTTGGTGTCTATGAAGTGGATGGGAGGTTGACACGTGAAGTTCTAGAATGGTCTATTGGAGAGTTTCCTTCTGCCTTCCTGGGTCTAACACCTTCTTCTTAGCTTGGAACAATGTTTCTCCAAGTGGGGACCGATGCATACCTATGTCAGCATCATGTGCTTATTAAAAACAGGCTCCCAGGCCTCCCCCGGAGCACGGAACTGGAGTTCCCAGGAGTGGGCTGGGAACAGGACTGTCTTCCCAGCTCCAAGAGACCCGACACTTAAGGAGAAGAGGCCCTGGGACTTCTGGACCCAGGGAGGCCCTTTCCGCTCCTTCCCCCTCAGGGACTCCGGGACCCTCTTATCCTCCTTCGTCCTCATCCTCATGCACCTCCCCCCACCCTGGGACTCAGCCGACAATCCCTTTCCTTACACTTACCTCCACCTCCTGTGATCTCCCTCTACCAGCCTGGCCTGTTTTGCTCACCAGTATAACTATTGTGGAGTCCGGTGGTAATGTTTTCTGTAGTTACACAGACTTATATTTCCCGCTCAAGAAATGTGGCATCTCACGCGCCCCTGTTCATAGCAGTGCTGTGCACAGCAGCCAGGACATGGAAACACACTACATGCCCATTGAGAGGTGCATTGACAAGTCCACGGACAAGCGCATGGCACGCACACACAGCGTAGTACCCCTCGGCCGTGAGAAGGAACGGCGCGGTGCCTTTTCACGTGGGCGGGCCTAGAGAGTGTCGTGGTGAGCAAAGTAAGTCAGAAAGAGAACGACAAAGCCTGACGTCACTTACATGTGGTATAAAACATGACAGAAATGAACTTATCTGTAAAGCAGGAGCCAACACAGACACAGGGAATAGGCTCGTGGCTGCCTAAGAGGAGGCTGGGTGGGGGAAGGGCGGATGGAGAGTGGAGTGAGAGATGCACATTATTATGGATGGGATGGACCAACAGCGAGACCCTACTGTGCAGCACAGGGAACTGTATTCAATCTCCCGTGATAAATGTAACAGAGAAGAATATTAAAAAGAACACATATACAAGTGAATCAGAAATTCCTGTGCAGCAGAAATTAACACTACATTGTAGATCAACTCTACTTCCAATAAAAATGTTTTTAGAAAAAGAATTGTGCTACTTTGCTTGTAGTTGGCTGTCCTAGCTTGAGTCATAAAACTGATACAGGCAGGGACAGAGGAACAAACAAAAATTAGCAGAGGTCCCAGGAAAAATCCCAATTTGACAAAACAATATTCAAGAAAAGTATGAAAAAGCCTTTCAAACAATCAATGGCTTGGGATCACAGCTCTAAAGTATTAAAAATCCATACTGGAGATGAGGCTGTGTACCAGAGCCAGCGTGGTGTGTATTGTTTTCTGACTGATAACAACTGAGGCCTTCGGTCTAGGAGGGAAATATCAGGTTCAGCAAGATACCAAAGTGGAAGCAGTTTGAAAATGATTTGGAGATCAATTCCCTGCCCGAAAGGCCTAAACAAGCCCAAACCAGAGCTTTTTGCACAAACAATTAGAAATAAAAGCAAAAATTTCATCAAAGCAAAGATGTGTGCGCTCAACATATTGGCCCCTTGGTGTCATTTGAGGGAAATTAATGTGGAAGGCCGAAGAGATGGAGTCTGCATTATGCAATGCTCGGGAGACCTGCCTACTATTTTGTTCCTAGTGTAGCAGAAATAAATTCTGCCCGCAAGCCTTCAGGGAGAAATAAGACATGTGCGTAAGTAAGATTAATCAGTGAAGCTAGCGTCGACCTCATGAGTCATCCTTGACATCATAAAGCTTGAAAACGTGAGGCTGTGGCCTGTCGGATGTGTGCATTCTCGTAAGAAACCAAACAGGGCTGTGAGGTGCACGGGTGGGCAGCTCTTCAACACGGAGGAGCCAGCAGAGAGGAAGCGATAGAAAACTGGCCGCCTTGAGGCCGTTTTTCTTACAGTTGGTGCATATTTACGGGCTGTGTCGGGTCTTGGCTGCTGTGCCGCGGCTTCCTCTACTTGTGGAAAACCTGGGGGCAGGGGGGTGGGGCCGCTACTCTCCAGCTGCAGTGCACGGCCTTCTCACTGCCGCTGCTTCTCTGGCTGCAGGACACAGGCTCTGGGGCCTCGAGGCTTCCGTCGTTGCAGCTCGCGGGCTCAACAGCTGAGGCTTCCAGGCTCAAAATTCGTGGCCCACGGCTTCGTTGCTCTGCAGCATGCCGAGTCTCCCCAGACCAGGGATCGAACCCATGTCACCAGCACTGGCTGGCATATTCTGGACTACCAGGGAAGCTCCTGCCTTGAAGTTTTATTGACCTACCGTGGGACTGTGCTGGGCTGAAGAAAAGTGAAGGTTTGGGGGCTCATGTACCTTCTCCCCACAGGAAGCCCCAGCATTCTGGTCCAATGGAGCTCCCAGGGAGGCTGCATTTCCATCCAAACCACCCAGCAGGATTTCCTAGAGCATAGCAAACACTTCTCAGAGACTGAGAAGAGAGGGACGCAGAGAATGGGCAGGACCTACAGAAGCTTCCGGGCCTGCAGCAGCGTGTCTGCAGCGGCCTCCTCTCCGTCTCTGCTGCCAGCACTCCGCCCCTCTTGCCGCCAGCTCCGGCCGGCAGCCCTCACCTGCACCCAGCCCCTCTTTCTGCTCAGCATCCGCCCTTGCTCACACAGCCTCTGCTTCCTCTGAGCCTGACAGTCTCTTCATGTCCATCTCCTTCCATCCCCAGTTATCCCCAGACTCAATCCAAGGAAAGGCTGAGGACCATGGTGCTGTACTCACAAGTCATACTCCCTTTTAGAAGGCGGCATGTTTTATTCGGTGTCTCAGATGTCTCCATACACTTAGCTGTCAAAATGCCAGACCTCTTCCTCATGGAATCATGGTCACTTGGCAACCCAGACCACAACTTCTTGACCATACACTCCCCAGGTGCACCCTAGCTTTGAGAGTTTTCTTTAAGCACCTCAAAAGCTGAACCCCATCTTCCTTCTGTTGACTGATTTCATTTAGATGGTAGATAGCATGCCCCAAGGGCCCTAGAGAGTTTCTCTGTGGTTAGAGCTTCCTGAAAGGAAGGCCCCTCCACTGCCCACAGCCAGGTTCTGTGGGAGCAGCTTTCTGCCTGTAGAGACAGCCAGCATGGCACACCAGTGCTGGCACCCGGCCCACCCCAGCCCATGGCAGCCACCACCAGGCCTGATGCTTGGCATCCAGGACACACAGCCACATGCCTTCCCCAAGTGGCTGATTCTAAAATTCTGCAGCAAGGACATCAGATCTGGCCCTCTTTCCTGAGTCATGCGTACATTTTCTGTCTATGCAGGCAACTGGAGGAGAGGCTTCTGGGACTCTTGCTCATGACATCCACTGAGTGCACCAAAGGGCACATGCTTTGGAGCCATGCGGCAACATGACTGCCCTGGTGCCCTAGCTCAGTCACTGCTGTGCGTCCTGGCCAGTGAGTCAGCATCTTGGAGCCTTCCTCTCCTCATCTGTCCCTCATTCCATGCCTGCTGTGTGCCTGCACTGTTCTAGGCACTGAGGATACAGCAGCAAACAGAAAAGATCCAACTCCAGTCTCCCAGAGCCGACATGTTGGTGAAAGACAGGAGGACAATAAGTGAGCGACCAAATAACGAGATGCACCAGCATCACTCAGTGGCCCACGCCACACGGGGGGCCCGCGCGCCGCACGGGGAACTCCATGCCCCGCACGGGAGGCCCACGTGCCAAACGGGAGGCCCAAGCGCCAAACGGGAGGCCCGCGCGCCACACAGGAGGCCCACACACCACACAGGAGGCCCAAGCGCCACACAGGAACCACACGGGAGGCCCATGCGCCGCACGGGAGGCCCACGCGCCGCACGGGAGGCCCACGCGCCACACAGGAACCACACGGGAGGCCCACGCGCCACACAGGGGACCCACGTGCCACATGGGAGGCCCACGCGCTGCATGGGAACTCCATACACTGCACGGGAGGCCCACACGCCACACAGGAGGTCCACGTGACACACCGGAGGCCCGTGTGCCACACGGGAGGTCCACGCGCCACACGGGAGGCCCACGTGCCACACAGGAACCACACAGGAGGTCCACACACCACACCGGAGGCCCACGCGCCGCACAGGAGGCCCACGTGCCACACGGGAGGCCCACGCGCCACATAGGAGGGTCACATGCCACACGGGAGGCCCACGCACCACACAGGAAACACACAGGAGGCCCACGCACCACACGGGAGGCCCACACGCCACACAGGAAATCCACGCTCCACGCCGGAGGCCCACACACCACACAGGAACCACACGGGTGGCCCACACACCACATGGGAGGCCCACGCACCACATAGGAGGCCCACGCGCCACACAGGAGGCCCACGAGCCACACAGGAACCACACAGGAGGTCCACGCACCACACAGGAGGCCCACGAGCCACACGGGAGGCCCACGCGACAGAGGGGCTGTGGCTGCACAGAGGAGCAGGGACTCGGATAGTGGGGTCAGGGAGGGCCACTCTGAGGAGATGAGCTCTGATGACCCGGTGGAGGAAAGGTTGCTGCGGTCAGAATAAACCCCACTTATTCAAGGAGCAAAGGGCAGTGAGCGCAAAGCCTGGGGGGAGCAGGGTGAGCAGCTGCAGGACAAGGGTGGGGCTGGGTCACGTGGGGTCCTCTGAGCTACAGGGTCCTCCGTTTAACTTTAATTCCTGTTGTAGCGGAAACCCACTGGCTGATCTTCCCCAAGAGGAGGAGAACCCATTTCAGTTTTCAGAACTGTGATGAGTGATGGTGGGGGAGGGGGGATTGGGAGTGGGTGGAATAGAAGTGGGTGACTATTATTGCCCAAGAAAGACTGGGATGGAAATAGTGGAGTATGACAGGGACAAATTTGGAATACGCCTCAGGAGAAAACCCAACATGTCTTGCCAGCAGATTTTATATGAGGGTTGAGGAAATTTGGGATGAGTCTAGGAGCTTTTGCTGGAGCCACTGGCTGGCTGGTGGTGCCGCTTGCCGAGATGTGGAAGTCTGGACGATCAGCAGATGTATGGGTGAGGAAGCAGGGAGAGTGTTTTGGCCAGGTTATGTTTGAGAGACCTATTATATACGTGAGTGGAAATTCAAAGTATGCAGTTGGAGCTAAGAGCCTTAGTTGGAGCTGAGCTGAAGGGAGAGGTCCAGGTGGAAGCCTAAGTTTGGAAGTCTTCAGTACGTGGGTGGAACCTAAAGTCATGAGCTCAGATGAGAGCAGCGTGAGGCGATATGTAAGAAGAAGCGATGGACCGAGCTCTGTGCCCTGCAATCTTGACAACTCAAGCGCAAGCAGCTGTGAAGGAGACTCGCAGCCCAGATGGGACGGGTATAGGCCGCAGGTGCACAGTTCAGTGGTTCACGGATGTTACAGGTCATGCATCCTTCATAGTTATCACGGAACGCTGGCCATGTTTCCCGTGCTGCTCCATATTCACTTACAGCTCACGTTCTGCCTAAGAGTCTGTCTCTCTTATCCCTTTGCCCCATCCCTTACTCCCTCTCCTCATCCCTGTCCCCACTGGTAACTGCTAATTTGTGGTCTGTACTGTGAATCTGGTTCTTTTTTGTTATACCGCTACTTTGATCTAGTTTTTTAGATTCTACATTTAAGTCGTACCACAGCATTCTCTGTCTGACATTTCACCCAGCATAATGTGCTCGAAGTCCATCCATATCGCTGCAAATGGTGAAGTCACATTTTTTTCATGACAGCAGGATTCCGCTGTACGCATGTGCCCCAGCTTCCTCACCTGTTGACAGGCACTGAAGGTGCTTCCATATCTTGGTGACTGTAAATAACGCTGCTTGGAACATTGGGAGGCATGTGCATTTTCAAATAGTAAGTTTTTAAAAATATATACCCAAAGCGGAATTGCCGGGTCATACAGTAATTACATTTTTAGTTTTCTGAGAAACCTGCATACCGCTTTGTACAGTGGCTGTGCTAACCACGTCTGAGAGGCCCATTCTCCCGTCCCCGCCAGCATCTGCTGTTGGTTTTCTCTTTGATGATAACTGATCCTGGCGGCTCAGTTGGACCTTGTTCTACCTTTAGTCACCAAATTACTCACGAGCCCCTGTACTCACGAGCCCCACCCACCGGCCCATCCAATAAGCATCTATCGATCACTTGCTCTTTTCCAGACCCTATGCTTGAAGCTAAGAGGTCAGAAACAATGAGAAACTCAGAGTAAAACAAAACAAGATTTTGAGAGGGGATAATAAGACCCATATTTACCCTCCCACATGGAACAATTAAAAATCCAATTAAAATAGGTGAAACAATGGATTCCAACATATTGGAGAGCAGACAAGGAAATACAGGGATTCTTGAGAAAGAGAAAAAGAAATTGAGATAAGCCCTATTATTGTCTTGGCTTGCCACCTGGAGTGTTTCAGCCCACAGTAGACAGAGGAACCAAACAGAACCAGAAGACTTTCTGATTTGAGAACATGGAGCTGAGAGTCTGGGGGCAACCAGGACAGACTTCTCAGAACAGGGTACCAGAGAAAAGAGCACCACGGGGACTTACAGTGAGTCCCTCCTGCGTGTTTAGCAGAGTATTGACCAGCACCTTTGTGCAAGGAAATTGCCCAAGTCTGGGAAAGGAGCCATCCAAGACTATTAGGTGGAACCATACCCAGGGCTCACACAATGTTGGAATAATGCCTGCTCCCACCAGGCTGACTGGAATACCTCATAATTCACAATAGAAATACTTAGGAAAATCTTGCCTCAATAAAGCAGAATAATTAACCCAAGACTGGGCACTGCTCCAGACTCACCAAACGAATCATAAATCAAAACTTAAAGGATAAAACTGTCTCCAAGTAAATTAACTTTATCCTAGAACAAAGCTCAAGAAGATTTATAATAAAAAAAATTATTCAGCACCTAACAAGTGTGACATCCGGTCAAAGATTATCAGGCATTCAAAGAGCCAGGACCCACTCCAGTGTTCTTGCCTGGGGAACCCCAGGGATGGGGGAGCCTGGTGGGCTGCCGTCTATGGGGTCGCACAGAGTTGGACACACTGAAGCGACTTAGCAGCAGCAGCAGCAAAGAGCCAGGGGCTTCCCAGGTGGTGCTAGTGTAGAGTCTGCCCACGAATGCAGGAGACACAGAGGATTTGGGTTCTATCCCTGGGTTGGGAAGACCCCCTGCAGTAGGAAATGGCGTCCCAGTCCAGTATTCTTGCCTGGAAACTTCCCTGGGCAGAGGACCCTGGCGGCTGCAGTCCCTACAACTGTAAGAGCCAGACGTGGCTGACCACACATTACACAAAGGGGCCGGGGGACACGGCCCCTGATGAGGACGAGAAAGGTATTTTAGGACTGCCCTGGTGGTCCAGTGGATAAGAATCTGCCTGCTAAACATTTAAAAATAAAAAAGATTAGCTCTTTTATTGCCATCTTAAAAAAAAAAAAAAGAATCTGCCTGCCACACAGGGGACACAGATTCAGTCCCTGGTCGAAGAGGATTCCACAGGCTATGGAGCAACTAAGCCCGTGCACCACAACCCATGAAGCCCACAGGCTCTCGAGCCTGGGCCCACAGCAAGAGAAGCCCCCAGAACGAGAAGCCGGCACACAGCAACCAGAGAGCAGCACACCTAGAGAAAGCCCACGTGCAGCAACGAAGGCCCAGTGCAACCGAAAGGTAATTAATCAAGAAATAAGAAAAGAAAGTTATTTAAAAAAAGACCCAAGTTGAGTTCCTGAGGTGAAAACCGTAATGTATAAATTGAAACGTACCCTGGATGGGATTAATGGAGGAATAGCCACGGTATAAAAGATTAATGGATTTGTGCTCACTTCAGCAGCACGTTTACTAAAACTGGAAGATACAGAGAAGTCAGCACGGCCCCTGCGCAAGCACGACACGCAAATTCGTGAAGCTCTCCACATTTTTCCATTTCTCTAAGGAAGACATACGGATGGCAAACACACACGTGAAAAGACGCTCAACATCATTCATTACCAGAGAAATGCAAACCAAAACCACAATGAGGTACCACTTCACGCCAGTCAGAATGGCTGCATGAATCCAAAGTCTGCAAGCAACAAATGCCGGAGAGGGTGTGGAGAAAGGGAACCCTCTTACACTGTTGGTGGGAATGCAAACTAGTACAGCCACTGTGGAGAACAGTGTGGAGATTCCTTTAAAAACTGGAAATAGAACTGCCTTATGACCCAGAAATCCCACTGCTGGGCATACACACCGAGGAAACCAGAATTGAAAGAGACACGTTTACCCCAATGTTCATTGCAGCACTGTTTATAATAGCCAGGACGTAGACGCAACCTAGATGTCCATCAGCAGATGAATGGATAAGAAAGCTGTGGTACATACACATGATGGAGTATTACTCAGCCACTGAAAAGAATGCATTTGAATCAGTTCTAATGAGGTGGATGAAACTGGAGCCGATTATACAGAGTGAAGTAAGCCAGAAAGAAAAACACCAATACAGTACACTAACACATATATATGGAATTTAGAAAGATGGTA
>SJYA01003063.1:444802-480478 GCA_006410615.1 Neotragus moschatus | reverse complement strand
CCAGAGGGATGGGATGGGGGGGGAGGTGGGAGGGGGGTTCAGGATGGGGAACACGTGTACACCTGTGGAGGATCCATGTCAATGTATGGCAAAACCACTACAATATTGTAAAGTAATTAGCCTCCAAAAATAATTAATTAAAAAAAGATTAATGAATTTGTAAACATTGCAATAAAATTATACAGAATGAAACACTGAGAAAAATGAATTTTTTTGAAAATGAAAAGAGCATCAGTGAATTATATGACAATGTGAGGCATCTAATACCTGTATAATTGGAGTCCCCGAAGGAGGAACAGGAAATATTCGAGAAATGGCAGCTGAAATTTTCTAGCCTTGATGAAAACTATGAGACCATATGTCTATGAAGTTTAGCAAGATGCAAAGCGCAAGAAACATGAAGAAATCAGCACATCATAATCAAACTGCTCAAAACCGGTGATTAAGGGAAGAGCTTAAGAGCGGTCAGAGGAAAGGGACAGGCTTCATCCGAGAAACAAAGATGAGGACGCCTGTGGATTTCTCTTTGGAGACAGTGCGGCCAGGGGCACAGCGCAGTCACAGGTTTCAAGTAAAGGCAGGGGAGACACCTATTTAGATGTCTGCTGCTGCTAAGTCACTTCAGTCATGTCCGACTCTGTGTGACCCCATAGACAGCAGCCCACTGGGCTCCGCTGTCCCTGGGATTCTCCAGGCAAGAACACTATCTAGATGTCTACACCCCACAAAAAACACCTTTCAGAAATAAAAGTGAAATAAAGACTTTTTCTGACGTGAAAGAATTCATCAAGAGCAGATCAGCAATACAAGAAATGTTAAAGGAAATCCTTCATACAGAAGTAAAATAACACCAGATAGAAATCCGAGTCTATACAAAGAATACCAAAAGTGGTAGCTGTGTGGGTAAGTGTGTAAGCGGTTTCTTAGTTATTTAAGCTGACTAGGAGAGCGGACTTGCGGGCTCAGGGGTTAAGGAGCTGGAGACGGACGGAGGGAGCTGCGCTGGCACTTGTACCTGACCACGTGTGGAAGGGCGACCCTCTGGGACGCTGCTGAGAGCCAGGGAGCGCCGCTCAGCGCCCTGTGATGCCCTGGGGGGTGGGGGTGGGGGGATACAGTACACATGGGGCTGATTCACTTTGTTGTGCAGCAGAAACAACACGACTTTGTGAAACAAGCACATGCCAATAAAAATAAATAAAAATAAAATTTTAAAAGGTAGTGGTTTAAACAAAAATGATGACTATGTGTTATAAATTGTATACATATATCAAGGGAAAAAGTGGCAACGATAGAACACAGATTGGGGAGAAAATACACTATTACAGGTTCTACACCCTATGCTAGTGTTTCTCGACTACGGCTAACCTCTGGACTGCACAGTTCTTCATTGTGAGGGACTGTGCTGTGCATTGGAGGATTCTTAGCAGCGTCCTTGTCTTCTGTCCATTAAAGGGCGCTAGTCTCTAGATCCTGCTGTCTTCTGAAGGACAAAATTGCCCCCAGTAGAAACCCACCTCTGTATACGAGAAAGTTTAATATGACTTCAAAGTAGACTACGTTAAACATATAGACTATAAGCCCTAGAGCGACTGCTAAAATAACAAAACAAGGAGTTAATCGGCCAACAGAGAAGATAAAATTGAATATTAGAAAAAATTCAATCCAAAGAAAGCATGAAAAGAGTTAAAAGGGAACAAAGAACAGACAGGATACATAGAAAACAAAGAGGATGATAGATTTTAACTTAATCACATCAAAAATCGTATTAAATGTACATGGTTTAAACACCCAATTAAAGTCAGAGATTGTCAGACTGGATTAAAAAAGCAATACCAAAACTACATGCTGCCTGAAAGAAATGCACTTTAAATATACAGACAGAAATAGATTAAACATTAGGGTAGAAAAAAAAAGCGTATGCTATGCTAACGCTAGTCAAATAAAAAAAAAAGCTGCAGTGGCTACACCAACATCAGACAAGATTTCAGAGCCAAAAGTACTGTCAGGGACGAAGAACGCCGCTTCATAAAGACAAAGGGTCACTCTATCAGAAGGACATAATGCTCCAACATTTATGACCCTTAATAAGGGAACTTAAAAATATAAGACGTAAAACTGATAGAACTATAATGAAAAACAGACAAATCTACATTATACTCAGAAATTTTAGTGCTCCTCTCTCCATGGTTGATGAAACAAGTACGCAGAAAATAGCAATACGGCAGATACGAACATTCTCAACCAGCTTGACCTGTCTGACACCCGTGGAAGGCTCCAAGGAAAAGGTCCATTTTTCTCAAGTACACACGGAACATTCACCAGGATACTCCAGGCTATGAATAAGTCTTTTACACCCATGCATATACTTTGGAAACCACTGGATAAGCTCATGGAAGTTTCCAAGAAGTTCTGCAGTAAAATAAAGGAGTAATAACAGCAACCAAACCCGTCCTACTCTGTTTAATGTAGTCCAGGACCTTGCCCTTCATCCTCAATCTGAAACTCCTGCAGAAAATGATGTGCCCGCTGCCAGAAATCAAAGAGCTTGCAGGAATTAGGAATTAGGCAAACCAAGGGCAGATTCCAATCACTGAATAGCCCAACATCGGATGTCAGCACTTCCCCGACGCAAATAAAATAATGACGTTCCTTGCTGTAAGAGATCCCAGGGAAATGCCTTATATGTGTCTCTTAGTGCTGAACATAGCTGGGAAGTTAATTTTCCTCTCCTGGGGACAGATGGACCATCCCCTTGTTCTTCAGCAACGCATGCCAGCCCTCCATGTGTCTTCCAAAAGAAAAGTGGTCTAGGGATCTGCTCTGAGAGAGGTGGACATCTATCTTCTGTCTCAAGTAGATGTTTGAAAGCCACTTAAAAAAAAAATTATAGTTGATCTGGGGCTTCCCTGGTGGCTCAGACAGTAACAAATCTGTCTAAAATGTAGGCGACCCGGGTTCTATTCCTGGGTTGGGGAGATCCCCCGGAGAAGGGAATGGCAACCCACTCCAGTATGCCTGCCTGGAAAATCCCATGGACAGAGGGGAGCCTGGTGGGCTACAGTCCACGGGGTTGCAAAGAGCTGGACACGACTGAGTGACTAACCCTTTCCCCTTCCCTGTGTGGTACATTAAGCCCTTATTGGTCATCTATTTCATATATAGTAGTGTGCATATGTTAATCCCAAACCCTAAATTATATCCTCCGCTTTCTCCTTTGCTCACCATAAATCTGTTCCCTACGTCTGTAGGTCCTTTTCTGTCTTACAAATAATTTTCATTTGTATCCTGTTTTTTTATATTCCACATAGAATGAAATCCTCTTTCTTTAAACATTCTGCTTGTTTTATGTATGGACTACTTTGAATGAATTATATATCATAAAGCATGTGTAAGTCTTTTTAGAAACCCTGCTTGCATACGCTCCTGCTATATGCCTTAATAGATAAATTGGGGGAAGTCTTTAGTCTCTTTATGCCCCAAATGTCCACTGTGTGCGCTGTGCTTAGTACCCCAAAGAGGACTAAGGCAGTGTTTTGTAACTGTCACTGTAGACACTCAGTGCTGCCCGGGAGAAACTGATAAAGGTCAGCACATTCCCAGCTTTTGTTGAAACAGTTGTCCAAGAATGTCGATACCATTGAAGGCAGAACATGTCATTCTCAAGAGCAGCCAGACAGTGGCACCAAAGGCCAGTAATGGAATCATCCAGGCCAGTGTGGTCTCTGGACCAGAAGCCTGTTTAGTGAACAGAGCAAAGCCCGGCTAAGACCTTGTTAGAAACACAAATCCCAAAGCCAGTGAATCAGAAACTGCTGGTGGTAGGGCCCAGGACTCTGCACTGTATCAAGCTTTCCAGGGGATTCAGGACACCCTGCCTCCAAGCCCAGCTCAGTTTTCTCTGAAATTGGCAGGTACTACTGTAGGAGTTGATTTCACGTTTATTTCACCAAACAGCTTCTGCTGAGCCAGTAAACTGCTTTTTTTTCTTTAAAAAAAATTGTTATTGAAGCACATTGACTTCCAATGTGTTAGTCTCCAGTGTCAGCAGCGAGTCACATAGAATCGTTTAGAAGCGTTACCTACGTTTTCATTACCTGCCTTCATGGTTCTTCCCTCCTAGTGGATTTTTGTTTTTACTTCTTTTTAAATTTTTTTAAATTACAAAGATATGATACCACATTTACAGGAGACCTCGAAAATACAGAACAAACTTACATATTGTTCCATTATATATTACAATGTTTTATGTAGATAAATTAAGACTTTTTAAACTGTTTATTTTTAAAAGAAATAAAAAGCGACTTGACTCTATGTCAGACCTGGAAGCCTGTCACTTTAAACCTTGTCTCCAGCTTTGACATAGGGATGGGCAGGTCACAGCCCCGTGTCTGTAGGAACAGCTCCCAGGTTGGCCACCTTCATCCCCTGTGCTCCCAGCCTGGGAGCTGTGACTGCCCTGCCTCCAGCTGAACCTCCTTCTCTCACCTCAATGCTTCTCACCTTGATGACCCGCAGATAGCAACTTCCCTGAATCTTGGTTCTCCTCTTGGAAAAGTAGCCTGTGATCACCCCAGGAAGCCGGGTCTGCGTTCCCGGGTCCTGGCCCCTCCCCACCCGGGCGCTGGCAGTCACCTGCATGTCTCTCTTTCCACTGTCGCCCAGTTAGTAAACTGGAGGGAGCATCCTGATCTGACCCAGGGTCAGCCCTGGTTTCTCTTGTGAAAGCCGGGCGGCACTCACAGTCACACCCCACGGGGAGATCACACCAGCAGTGAGTGGAGGGAGGTCATGAGATGGAGATGGCACTGTCCACAGAGCCTGGGAACGAGCTCTGGGCGCACCAGAGCAGGCCTCCAGAAGAAGAGAGCTGGAACAGCCTAGTCTGGTGACCCCACATTCTGCAGGGTCTGCACGAATCCCCAAGTCTTGCCGAGCCTCAGTGTCCGCATCTGCGAAAGGGAGGAGCTAGAACCGCGTTTCTCACAGGCCTACGACACTGTCAAGCAGGGTCCAGTACGATGCGTCGTACCTGCCTGGCTCTCTGCATGTCTTCCCTTCCCTTAGGAAGCAGTGAGCTTCCTGTGCCAAGAAGTACGTAAACGAAGATCACTGCCCATTTGGCCAGAGACATTTGTCAGGAGCTCAAACGCTCACGGTATGCAGCGGACTGACAGAAGTTAGTGCAGAAGCCAGATGAGCCTGTGAGAGGCTGGGGACCGCATGGCCTGTCTGTATGGGGATGCTGCTACTTGGCTAAGTGGGCTGCTGCAGGCAGAAAAAGAGGGCCCTGAGTGGTCAGTTTCCTATTTTTCGAGAGAAACTGGAAATACAGCTGTGTATGTGAAACCCAGTTTGACCTGTCTCCTGAGGGTTACAGACAAGGGGCTCCGCGTGCTGGGACACAGCTGTGAGTGACAAGCTGAAACCATCAGCCTCGGAGGCCTTCCCCCAGGAACACGGAGGAGGGCAGAGCATGGTTCCCAGTCAGCAGACACGACTCTGCACCTTGGCTCCAGCACTTTCTGAGCATGAGATCTCGTACCCCACCATGTACCCCAACACAAGCCTCCTCTTGGGTACAAGAGGTTGGGGTGTTGGGGTACAGCACAAGCTTGTACCCCAACACAAGCCTCCTCTTCCTCATCTGTAAAATGGGGGCAGGTAATAACAGCGAATTCACCGGTCTATAGTGGGGGTCGAGCACAGCTGCACGTGGGAAAGGGCTTTGAGACCTTTCTGTCAATCAATGATAACAAAGGCCATGGGATAAAGACCACAGCCATAGCTCAGCAAAGCTAGGATGGATAACTGAGGCTGCCGCCCTGGGTGGGGGGCCATGGGCATCCACCAGGGGAGCAGCAGGGCTGCTGGGGGCTAGGGGAGGAGGCGCACAGGAGCACGTCTAGACAAAGCAGCGTTTGACACAACCAAGCCACAGGAAGGCTGTGTGTGGCGGGCTCCTCTCCAAGAGGTGGGACCTCGGGTCCCATTTGCTTGGAAATGATAAAGGTAAGGTCATATGGGATGCTGTGTCTGATAATCCCTCTCTTGGGACTCCAGCTTGGGCTGGAGATGGGACTAGTGCTGAGTCATAGCCAGCCCCTGACCTGGGTCCTCCTGCATCTACCGGGACGTCCCGTTCTTGCTCAGGATTCCAACAGCCAAGCGTCCGGCCGTCTGGGACTCTAGGGGTCAGTTTCCGCATCGCCTCCTCAGTGGCCCTGCAGACATGCTCTGAAGAGCAACAGTAGGTGCCCCCCAGTGCCGCGCAGGTTCGGAGACTGTTACTGGGACTAGAGAGCCTGCCCCGAACCCCCGATCTGCCGCGTCCTGGTTCTGCCACCACTATGCCTCTCAGAACCTCAGTTCGGGGATGAGCAGACCCACAGCCTCTAATCTGCCATTTCAAAATCTAAGAAGCACTAAATGCCAAGAGACGGCTTGAAACTCACGTGGAGGCAAAATCTGTCTTGACCTAACTCCGCTGCTACGTCAGTCATGTCCAACTCTGTGCGACCCCATAGACGGCAGCCCACCAGGCTCTCATCTCTGGGATTCTCCAGGCAAGAACACTGGAGTAGGTTGCCATTTCCTTCTGCAGTGCATGAAAGTGAAAAGTGAAAGGGAAGTCGCTCAGTCATGTCTGACTCTTCGCGACCCCATGGCTCCTCCGTCCCTGGGATTCCCCTGGCGCCATTGCTGACTCATCAGGCGGCAAAACNTGGAGTAGGTTGCCATTTCCTTCTGCAGTGCATGAAAGTGAAAAGTGAAAGGGAAGTCGCTCAGTCATGTCTGACTCTTCGCGACCCCATGGCTCCTCCGTCCCTGGGATTCCCCTGGCGCCAATGCTGACTCATCAGGCGGCAAAACTTGTCTGAACTGACATGAACCTTCTGTTTCTTATGGTCTCTGTTGATGCTGCAAAGTGTTGGCTGTTCACACATTTCCCTGCAGAAAATACTGATGCATTGGACTACAGGGGCTCTTCCAGACCCTGCTGGAAACTTAGAAAACATTCAGTATGTGCATTATCTTTTTTTGCTAAAATAGGAAAGATTTTCAACTCCAAAACCCAAGGCCCTGGGGTTTCAGCCAAGGATGTGTGGATCACGGAGTGGCTGGGGAGGAAATGTTGCCGCTATGGAAAGTTGCTCTGGGTGGAGCGTATGGCAAGTGCTGGGTGAGGGAGCCCTCAGGGTTGTGGCTGCNTTTCTTCCCTTCAGGGCCTCATCTTATCACCTGCCTGCAGTACAGGCGCCCTAAGCTCTCCAGTTGTATTTGAAGGTCGCTGTGCGTCCACAAGAAAGGTTGAACTACTCTCACTTTCCTCCCACAAACGTCTCCCCGGAAAGCCACTCTTTGTTCCACAGTCATGGTGCCGGGAGCTGGGGACGTGGTGGGGACGGATCTGAGAGAGTCACTGCCTGCGCTCTTTGTTCCACGGTCATGGTGCCAGGAGCTGGGGACGCGGTGGGGACGGATCTGATCCACGGTCATGGTGCCGAGTGCTGGGGACGCAGTGGGGACGGATCTGAGAGGGTCACTGCCTGCTCATGAACCACGCTGGCTGAACAAGTGAGCCAATGTCAAGGTTTCAAGCTGCCAGTCACCAACCATCATTTTTCTGGCTATAAAACCAGGTGAGTGGATTATGACCAGAATTTAGCGTAGAGTGGAAACAAGAGTATGCCTCGCCTTGGAGGCACTGGCACACTTCTGTGTGATAGGAGGCACCAACCATCCCCAGATGTTTCTCTGCCTATGAGGCAACATTGTGGGCTTGGCAGACGTTAGATGGATTAAATACAGGCCAAGCTGGGGGGAAGACATGCAGCCAGAGCCTGGAATCCATCTTGCAAGTGCCAGGTTCGAGGTGTGTGTACACGGACCAAGATATTCCCCGTGGTGAGTACCCTCTTNGCCTATGAGGCAACATTGTGGGCTTGGCAGACGTTAGCTGGATTAAATACAGACCAAGCTGGGGGGAAGACATGCAGCCAGAGCCTGGAATCCATCTTGCAAGTGCCAGGTTCGAGGTGTGTGTACACGGACCAAGATATTCCCCGTGGTGAGTACCCTCTTTCTCAGCCTATGCTGTTGGGAAGAAAACATGCGTGGCAGGTATTGTGGCATGTCAGGACCCTGGTGTCCTGGACAGGCAGCTCTGCGTGTGTGGCAAACAGCGCCAAGGGAAACAGCAAGAAGAGGAGATGATGTCATACCCTAGGGCCTTGAAAGTCAAGGTCACCTTTTGAACCTGGCCGTTGGAAATAGAAATTTCAAGCAGGATGACCCATTTAACAAATGTCTATTGAGTGCCTACGACAGGGAAGATTCAGGTTGCAAAAAGTTGACGGTGAGAGCAGTCTGGGGGCTCGGGAGCTACTGCAATCGTCCTAGCATGAGATGCTAAGGCCATAGGTCAGAACGTCTGGGGAAGGAGGAGACAGGTGCAGCCTCTGTGTCTGGCTGGCTGGTCCCCAACGCCCAGGGCAGGATGGTGGCCATGACTCTGCACATATGTCGAGCGGAACAAACAGGGCTTTGGAGGTCACAGAAAAATTTCCACACCCCCCAAAAGCATGGAAGTCACATGGTCAGATGGATAAACCCACAGGCATGAGTCAGACGGGGCCTTGTGACCTTGGCACATTACTCAAGCCCCTGCATTGCCAATTTATAAAATGGGGCTGGCCTAGAAGAACACTTAGCTCACAAGGGTGTTATGATATTGAAAGCTAATAACGGTAAAAGCCTTCTACTGTGTCTGGCACAGGGCCAGGGATCACACTAGGACTCCTTGCTGACCTCTTACATCATAGATATGCCTGGAGAAGGTGCTGGCAGGCAGCCTGAGAAAGGACCAACTTCTCGCCACTCGCAAGTCAGGAAAACTGGGCTTATTTTACAATACTGCTGCCCTCTCCAGCCCCCTGTTCACAACTCAAGCCCATCCCTCCCCAGTGACTTGGAGCCTCGGGGTATGTAGTATGCAAGCCTTGTGTGGCTGGCTCTCGCACCTGAGGAGGGCCCACCATCCACGCTAGAGATCTCCAAGAGGGGAATCCATTTTCAAAGGCTTTAAGACAGATGATCTTGAAAGAGTGGCTACATTACCTGAGCAGAGGCGATTTCCCCGGTTCACTGCATACCCATTCAGAACAATTTGCTCCAAAGCAGGCATCGCCTCTGGGTTTTCACTGAGATTTTCTGTGTGCAGAGAGTGTGCTGGGTGCCGGGTGCCCTCGAGCAGGCTGCGGCCCTGTGCGGCACACACCTGCAAGGAACATCCTTTCCAGGGCCATCCTCCACCTTCCCTCCATGCTGATTGCCAAGACTTCTCGGCCTTAAACCTACACGTCTCGCATCTGACAGCAGAAGTGAGTCCGACTAACCAGTGCTCCCTTTTTGCGTCAAGACGAGCCTCCAAAACCAAGAGAGATGACTGGCAGCCTTCACTGATCTTGGGTTTCTTAACAGAGCCAACTCAGAGTATAAAATGCAGTTTCCCTGAAACATCTTTTGCCTACCTGACTGTTCAATCAGGGGAGATTTTCAGTGAGGCTGCATTGTCAATATGCGTTAAAGCAAATCCGTTTCCTGGCTTTCCCCGGGGTATATCTGGAATATTTTTCAGGAACACTTAAGCTTTTCCCTAAGTGTCCCTCTATCCATTCCAGGCTCAACACAATTTTGGCACAGTGAGAAAGCCTATCCTTTTTCAAAAGTGATCAACAGTTGCATTCTTCCACTGCACAGTCATCTGCTGGGGGTGTTGTGTACCAGGTGCTAAGCACCACCCAGCCACCTCAGACTCATTCCACAGGACCCACACCCTGGCAGAGGAAACAGACATGTGAACACATCCTCACGATACAAACGACAGAAACAGTGATAGAAACGCAATACTGGCCCAAGGGAAGAAGAAATCAGCTTTATTTGGAAGGTGGGACAAAGAGGCTTGATTTTGGTCATAAAAGATGAGTAGAGATTGGGAACTCATGTACACCTGAGACGAAAAAAAAAAAAAAAGATGAGTAGAAGTCATCTAGGAAGCTCGGGAGAGGTATAAATAACAACAGCGTCAACTTACTTCACAAAGAATCTCATTCCAAGAATACAAAACCCTGTGAGGCGTTGTCAATGCACCCATTTTACAGATGGTGTAAGCAAGGTTTGGAGAGGTTAAACAATTTGCACAAGGTTAGTGAGTTAGGAACTTGCAGAGGAGAGACAAGTCTGCACAATTTTTTAAATGATGGAAACTAGAGCCAGACCGTTTAAGTAAATTTACTTAAGGTTAGACAGGTGATGGAATAAGGAATCACACCTAGGCATCATGTTGAGACCACAGAGGCAGATGAATTACAGAGGCCCTTTCATGTCAAGCTAGACAATTTGGACTCTTTCTCATTAAGATGGAGATGCTATGAAGGGTTTTGACTGGCGTGGCGACTTTACCACACCCACTCTGATGTATTCCTGCCCAATAACTCCAACTGATAATCTCTAGCAGTGAAGTAGGATCAGTTATAGCCACAGCGGACCTGTCCAGAATAAAGATGCATTATTGAATGAGGCTGTTCTGTTGAATGACGATGCTCTATTTAACCAGAACTACCACAGCTCAGGAAGAAAAAAGATGAGGAGCCTCATGGATGGGGGAGAAAAGTAACAGGAAATTTACAAGAAAAGAAAATACAAATGCTCAGTAAACACATGGAAAGATGTCAGTTAAAACAGCTATATAATTAAAACAATAAGGAACACCGTTTTCATCTCCCATGAGACTGAGGAAAGGGAGAAAGAAAAGAGCAGCCGTTAGCAAGGGTGTTGAGGATCGCGTCCCTCGCTTTGTGAGGGTACATTTCCACAGTCATTTTGGGGGGCAATTTGGAAATTTCTTTTCAAATCTGAAAAGCACACAGATTGCTCATATCTACCAAGTTGTTTTACCTCTGGGGAAAGCACTTCCAATAGAAACACAAGGAGGTTCAATACAACATTGTCACATGTAAAAATTAAACATAACCCAAATGTCCACCTAAGGAAAGAGCTGTAAACACTGGCGTATACTGTGCAGCAGCTAAGAAACTCATGCTATTTCTGTGTAGACTAAAGTGGATACAATGTTGAGTGGAAAAGGAGAGAACTGCAGAACGATATATATATAACAGCATTTATGTAAAAATATGTTTATTTAAATATAGAGCCTGTTTATATTACATTTCATATGCATTCATGGATATGTATAGAAAGGGCTTAGAAAGGGCTTGGAAAATACACATTAAAAACAGTAACAGTGGTAGTATCTGTGAGGTAATAGAACAAACCAGGGCTGGGAGCCAGAAAGAAACATTGATAATGCCTCGGTTTCTATGAGCCATCTCTACAAGCAACGTCTATTTATATACTATTTATGTGATTAATTTTCATTTTAATAAATGCAGAGATGGATCAATAAACCACTGACACATCAGTTCCTATGCAAAGGCCTGCGACCAGCACTCTGCTGAACGCGTAAGAAGCAAAATCTTCTTATCAGATACCCAGACTCAGATCTTGCCTTCAAGAAGCTCCCAGCTGGGCGTTGGGGAAGAAGTCCAACACCACGTGTGATAAATTCATGACGAGGAGTAGAAGACACAACAGAATTCAAGGTGAGAGGAAAAAGAGGTCATTCACATTAATTCAGGAATCAGGGAAGTATAAAAACGGACGAGAGGCAAACGAGAGGCAAAGCTGGGCATGGACCAAGAGCACGTCCAGTTCAAAGTGCGGAGGTGGGAGCTCCTGTGGCCATTAGAGGAGACAGGAAGAATAGGGGCTTGGGGGAACGTGGTGGAAAGTCTCGAGGCTGGGAGAAGAAGCTGGACTGTAGTCCTGGGCAGCAGGGGCCCCTGCAAGGTCTGTTGGTCCCTGAGAATGTGCCAGAAACTTTACAGAGGAAAGAAGTTTGGCATCCATGCAGGAGTGAGTTGGCCGGGTTAGGAGGGAAGGGACAGGTTAGAAGGTAGCTGACTGCCCCAGTGCAGGAGAAGATATGGTGTCTGGGGCAGGAGAAGGGGTGGTCTTGATGGAGGAGGGAGATGAACCTGAGAAACTCATCGGATTGGGGTGAGAAGTGAGTGGAAGGGGCAGAGACACAGGGGATTTTGAGGCCCTGCTTCCACTCAGTGACTTGCAGGAAAGCAGGCCGGGGCAGCCCCCTCTCTGGGAGCTGTACAGAGGAGTTACAAGTCCCACACACAGAGCAGGGGCTACAACCCCTTTCTTTTCCCATTGGAGCCTAGCTATGCTGTGCACAGGCAGGTCTGGCCCCTAAGGACGGGCCGGCCAAGGGCGGGCGGGCACGTAGTCCTTCTGGCTTCCAGCCACCAGACTCACAGGCTTCCGGGAAAGGCTGACAGGGCCGCTGTGTTCCTCTGAATCTGAAAATATGTGGCTAGGGAAGCCTAAATTAATTAAGTGATGCTGAGGCCCTGAGGCCCTCCTGAGGAAGCACACAAGGGAGGGGATAGCGAGGGCAGGGTAAACTGCACCCCCACTCCCAGTACTGGAATCCAGAGAGCTCATGAGCATCCCTGGAACTAAGCCGGCACTTAAGTGCTCTCTGGGAGACAAAGAAATATATCAGGAGCAGGCGCCCCGCCCACACGCGGCGGCCACCGTCAACCTGCTTCCCCACAGAAACATGGCCATTTCACGTCTCTGGGAACAGGGATCTCCATGAAGCAACAAATGGCAAGGCCCTGGAAGTGACTTGGTCCATGACCTTCTCAGAAAAGAGTCCAGGAGCCTCCAAAGCAACACTCTCCACACATAATTCCCTCAGGACTCCCCTGCCCCAAACACACACACACACACACCAGACACACACACACACACACCAGACACACACACACACACACCAGACACACACACACACATACACACACACACACACCAGACACACACACACACACACACACACACACCAGACACCACCTGGGCACAGGGGCATGATGGCTTTCCTTTCAGTGTCTCCCCAAGCTGCCATATTCCAGGATCCACCCCCCCCATCCCCAACAAGCTCCGCTGTGGCTCTAGTAGAGTGGAAAGGACTCTTTTTCCTAGCAGAATGAGGTCACAACTATAAACAATGGATAAAATGAGAAGAAAGGTTGTCAGTAAGAAGTCACCAATCCACACAAAGCAACAATAATTAGGCTCCTACTAAGTGTCATGCACTGAGCTAGGTGACCTCATAATCTCCATTCATCCTGGAGCAGGACATCATGGTTGCTGAGAGCTGGATGCTAGCACTAGCCTGCATTTGAATTCTATCTTCACAACTTCTGAGCTTTCTGGCTGTGAGTGAATTTCTATACCTTGGTGTCCCTACCTGTAAAAAGTTATTATGAAGGTTGATTTTAAAAGATTAAATGAATTAATGTTTGTAAAATGCTTGAAACAGCGCCTAGCACTATATAAACACATTTACGTATCTTATAAGTTCCTTCCTTTCCTCAGTCCATTTATATATCAAGAACCAGATATGCACTCTGTAGCAACAGTTACTATACCTGGTTGAGAAAAAAGAGGGGGAAAATGCTTCCATTTTCTCCTACAGAACTGGATGGGAAGTTCCCTTTCGACTGCAAATTATGCTCAGATAGAGGAGTCTCTGGGAAGGAATTTATCAAGAATTCTAGCGAAGAAGCAGCCACAGGTGCAGGAAAATGGAGGGCTGGGGCCGTTGGGGGAGGCTGGTTGGCGAATTGGAAAGCCAGCGCCAGCACCCTGGACAGCTCCCTGCAGGCCAGGGCCAGAATGGAGACTGTTCCCTTCCTGCCAAACCTCAGCCTTTTGCTAAGGCAAGGTGTCTTGGCCTCCCTGCTAACTCCTTGGGGCTGCTGATACATGGGTGGGGAGCCCTTCCAAGCTGGAAGCTGGGTGAGGGAGTTTGGTGTCCCTGGAGTCTCCTTAAGGAGCTTCCCTCTTCCTTCCATGGGTCTCCATCTGCCCCTCCCCTTGGCGTTGCCGGGGAGAGCGTGTTTGCCTTGCACAACAGCAGCAGAGGCGCTCTGGAAGCAGCATGAGGATCAGAAGACTGGACCCACGGCCCCAGCCTAAATCCAGGCTCTGCTGCTGGGCTCTCAGGCACGGGGTCCAGCTCCACCAAGCCCGGCGTCCTCATCACTAAGACAGGCGGAACAGCACCCACACTGAACCAGGGCTGAAAAAGAGTTAAATAAAATGAGATCCACAACACCTCTGGCACAGAGATGTGCTTAATAAGTGAGCCTGTTTCCTGCCTGAGAGGAAAGGAGGACTGGAGAATTTCGCATGAGCCCAGAGATAACTTGCCACCGTACTCAGGCATAGTCGTGAATTCTATGGGCCAGGAGAGGTCTGCATCTTGAAAGCCCTGGGAACGGCGCCCTTCTCTAAGATTTCACTGTTCTTTAGCCATGAAACAGAAAACGTCTGCCTTAAATTTCAAGCTCCCTTTTTCAAAACACACAAAGCAAACAATGTAAGTAACAATTGCTCAGTAGGTCGAAAGACTGTCCCTTTAAAAGCCTCATAATCGGAGAGTCAGAAAGAACTAGAGATCTTAGACTCAAATGAGCAGAGAGCACGAGGCAGGTGGCATATATTTGTGAAGCCAGCTGGAGAGAGACTGCAATGAGCTGGAGAGGGTGTGTACTGACTTATGGCCTTCAAATAAAAAAGCCCTTCTATAGCACCCATTTGACCCTGAGGGCTGTGGCCAGTTAGGAGTCTCCAAACCCCTTACTTAACAGAGACCGAGGCTGGGGCCCAGAGAGAGGCTGTGACTTGCCCAAGATCATCCAGAGGCAGGCCTGTATCCATACTGGAACTTTTTCCCTCCCTCAGACCAAGGACAGTCTGGACACTTCAGAGCCGGTGTCCGCAGCTCCTTAAGTGGAAGAATTTCTCCTCCTTCCCTGGGGTGAATGAAGAGATTGGGTGACAGGTGGCAAGTTCTCGCCCTGGTGTGCTGGTCTCCATCACCTCTCTCCATGGCTGTCTCAAGAAGACAAGTCAGCTTTGCAGTGCCTCTGGGCCTCCCACCAGCCAGGACAGCTTAACCAGAGGGGCTAGCTAGGAAGCCAGGGACACCCCCCGAAACTTTTATCTGCTCTTCACAAGACTCACATCTGTAAAACGAAGACAAAACAACACATTTTACAGGTGATAATAGTAACCACAGCAAACACTTACATTCCTATGTCCCAAGCATCCTGAGCAGTAGGAACTGTCATCCATTTTACAGATAAAGAAACTGAGGGACGACGAGGGGACGTGGGTTCCCCCTTTCCCTCTAGACATCCTGACTAGCATGTGGCAGAGCCAAGAGCCGTCTCAGGCCTCTTTGCCTCAAGTTCTTTCCACTGCGTCCTGATGTCCCCTTGGGGTGGGGAGCGCCGTTGGGGAAGAAGCTGAACCTAAGTGTAGTTTGTTTCTGAGGCCACAAGGATGGGAAGAATTCTCCCTGACTCTGGAAGAACGAGACAAACTGTAACCTCAACGGCACACATCTCCCTGCCTCCACTGCCTCAGAGCCTCTCTCCGGGGCAGTCCGCAGGCCAGCACATGGGGTCGATGTGCCATCCGCGGCCAACGCTGGGACGCGCTAGGCCCAGCGCACACTCCGGGCGGCTCACCTTCGGTGCTGAGAACTAGGTGTCTCAGTGGGTGTGGCCCTCTTAAGATGAGCTCCCCGCCTGAGCCTCTGCTGAGAGCAAAACTGATGGCTCCTGCCTGGAAAGTGGTTGCGGCGCCCACGCGGGGTCTCCTACAGTTCCAAGGGCAGACGGTGGCCGCATCACCTCCTGAGCCCACCCAGGACTGGGGGTAGCTCTAGAGACGGGCGGTGGGGGTGGGCTTGGGAAGGGGGCGGGACCTCGCTGGAGCGGAGGGAGGCCTTGGTGAAGTGCGGGGCCATCCTGGGAGGAGTTAGAACCGGGAGGGCGCGCGGAGGAGGGAGGGGAGAAGAGGCGGAGCTGGGGGACCCGGACAGTTAAAACGGCAGGGGGAGCACCGGTGAGGAGAGGGTGGCGAGGGGAGCGAGCGGGCGGGCCGGGCAGAGCTGACACGAGGGCCTTGGGTGGGGACGAGGCGACTTCTCCCCTGCGTTCCCAGATGCTCACGGTCAGGCAGTCTTGCTGTGGCATTCTCCCGAAGGGCCGGGCGGTCTGAACCCGGTCCGGCAATCTCTGAGCCTCCCTTCCCCGGCTTGGAAGGGGCCGGGAGGCGGAGCCAGCGAAACGGTGGGGGGCATCTGTCGTCGGCGCCCCTCCAGTTCCCGCCCCGCAGTCCAGCTGAGAGAACAGATGGATGAAGCCGCGGCTCACCTCGGGGACTCCTTACCCGCTGTGCGCCGAGACGCAGACTGAGGAGGAGATCTGGAGCCCCCAGCTCCCCCCTCTCCCCCCGGGCCGGGGGGAGCGGCAGCTGTGTGCCCCTTTCCGCGCGGAGAGACCGGACGCGGACCCCACGAGTCCTAGGACTGCGGGGGCCGAAAGCCCGCTTGTCGCGCGGCGCACCCATCCCCAGGGGCTTGGCCAGGACTCCTTCCACGCCGAGACCCCTTCCTGGGGCTTCCAGCCTCGGTGCATCTGGGGAGGGAACCCCCTCCGGGCAGCGCCCCGCCCCCGCCCCCGCCCCGCCGACGCCGCATTAGCATGAGCGACGCAAGTGGCCCGGGCACCACTCGGGGGCCGAGACTCGCCGCGTCACAGCCCCGAGTGTAAAGGGAAAAAAAGAGCAGGCAGCGGAGGAGGAGGCAGGAGCCGACGCGAGGGGAGGGGAGAGCGGCGGGGCGAGCACGCCGGCGGGCTGGCGGCAGCAGTATGCCCCTCGGCCGGCACCGGCGGCCTCTCAGCGCTGCGGGGGCGGCTCCCGGCGCGCGCGAGGCTCAGCGCGCTCAGGCTCCGGTCCCGGCCCCTGGGCCAGCCCTCCTTTCCTGACTAACCCTGAGCCCGGCGGCGGCGGGTTCGGGGCTCGGTTCCGGACAGCGGCGGCGCCTCGCCGTGTAGGGAGGGTCCTTGCCTTTTCCGGCGCGCAGGGTCCCCCGAAGTTCCGCGCCTTCGTCTCCGCACTGCAGGGCGCCCGCGCCCGACCCCGGCGGCAGCGTCCTCGGAAGAGCGGCGGGGTGGGGGTGATGGAACCGGAGGCCCGGGCGGGCCAGGCCCCGGCGGCAGCCAGCAAGCTGTCGGAGGCGGCGGGCGCGGCGCTGCGAGATCCCCGGCGGGCGCGGCGCTTGGTGCTGGTCACCGTGTGCGTGGCGCTGTTCCTGGACAACATGCTGTATATGGTCATCGTCCCCATCGTGCCCTACTACGTGCACGCGGCCAGCGAGAAGCCCACCCCGACCTCCAGCCCAACGCCGCCCGCTCCGACCAACGCCAGTGCCGTCACGGGCAACACCTCAGGGCCCCCGACGGCTGCTCTGCCGGCCAAGTCTCCTGTGAAGCCCCGACACCCCAGGGACAACGAGGACGTGAAGATCGGGGTGCTGTTTGCCTCCAAGGCCATCTTGCAGCTGCTGGTGAACCCCCTGAGTGGGACCTTCATCGACCGCATGAGCTATGACTTGCCGCTGCTTCTGGGCCTGGGCGTACTGTTCGCCTCTACGGTGATGTTTGCCTTCGCCGAGGACTACGCGACGCTCTTCGCCGCACGCAGCCTGCAGGGGCTTGGCTCGGCTTTCGCGGACACGTCTGGCATTGCCATGATTGCAGACAAGTATCCGGAGGAGCCAGAGCGCAGCCGCGCCCTGGGCTTGGCGCTGGCCTTCATCAGCTTCGGAAGCCTAGTGGCGCCGCCCTTCGGAGGGTTCCTCCACGAGTTCGCCGGGAAGTCTGCGCCCTTCCTGGTGCTCGCCGCCGTTTCGCTGTTCGACGCCCTGTTGCTGCTGGTGGTGGCCAAGCCCTTCTCGGCCGCAGCGCGCGCGCGAGCCAACCTGCCAGTGGGCACGCCCATCCACCGCCTCATGCTGGACCCCTACATCGCAGTGGTGGCAGGCGCGCTCACCACCTGCAACATCCCCCTCGCCTTTCTGGAGCCCACCATCGCCACGTGGATGGAACGCACGATGGCAGCCTCCGAGTGGGAGGCAGGCATAGCCTGGCTGCCGGCCTTCGTGCCGCACGTGCTGGGCGTCTACCTCACCGTGCGGCTGGCGGCGCGCTACCCCCACCTGCAGTGGCTGTATGGCGCCTTCGGGCTGGCGGTGATCGGCGTCAGCTCGTGCCTGGTGCCTGCCTGCCGCTCCTTCGCACCGCTAGTGATCTCGCTCTGCGGCCTGTGCTTCGGCATTGCGCTGGTGGACACCGCGCTGCTGCCCACGCTCGCCTTTCTTGTGGACGTGCGCCACGTCTCGGTCTACGGGAGCGTCTACGCCATTGCCGACATCTCCTACTGCGTGGCCTACGCGCTTGGGCCCATCGTGGCGGGCCACATCGTGCACTCGCTTGGCTTTGCACAGCTTAGCCTTGGCATGGGCCTGGCCAACCTGCTCTATGCGCCCGTCCTGTTGCTGCTGCGCAACGTGGGCCTCCTGAAGCGCTCCCGCTCGGAGCGGGACGTGCTGCTGGACGAGCCACCGCAGGGTCTGTATGACGCTGTGCGCCTGCGGGAGCGCCCCATGTCCGGCAGGGACGGCGCACCTCGCAGCCCGCCGGGCCCCTTTGACGCCTGCGAGGAGGACGACTGCGACTACTATACCCGCAGCTAGCGCCCTGCTCCTCCTCTAGGACACCCTCCTACTCCCCAGCCCACCCCCACCCGCCGGTCAAGGGGTCGCCTCCGTGGCAGCTCGGGCTCAGGGCTTGCCACCTCCAGCGAGTACCCAGCCCCTCGGCTGTCTTTATTTCCCCAGCCCGAGTCCTCTCTCTAGAATCCCTTCTGTGTCCTTTCTTTCCTCCAGCCGGGCGTGGAGCATCTAGGCACGTGAAAGCTGACGTGCTTCGGGCAAAGATGAAGAGGCGCGCTGGCCGCCACCTCGGGGCTCCCCGATGTAGAGCCGTGCCTCTCTGCCTGTCCTTCCTTGCGTTCCTTCCAGTGCCAACCGGGCCCGCTGCACCACGGTGCCTCCGGGCCGATTCAATAAACTAAATCTGTGCGAGGCCGAGTCTCTTTACTGATGGGGGTGGGCGGCCGGGCAAGGGGCCAGGGAAGAACGGGAGGGTGAGCTGTGCTTCTCTCCCCAATCCTGTCTCAGTCCAGCGGGCACGCAGAAAGCCCGTGGCTCTTTTGCAACCGGGAAAAGGAGATAGGGAAGAAGCTAACCCAACAAGGGCTCTCACGCAGGAACACTCTGGCGCACACGCCGCCCTCAGCCCGCCGCAGCCCCTCCCAGACCCAAGCCCAGCGCTGCGCTCCAGGGCGCCGCCCCGGGAGCCCGAGGAGCCGCTCCCTCCGGGTGCGCTGGTCCCGCCCCTTAAGGACACACCCTGAATCAGCCACAAAGCTCTACACTAAGGCGCCCAAGCTGGTCTTCTCTTGAGACTGGCAGCCTGTCCCGTCCAGGCTCCATGAGGGAATGGGTCCGAACTGTTACGGGCAGCAGAAGAAACACCGGCAGTGTCTTTAAGGGCTCGGTATCTGGAAACTGCGCGTGTGGGGGCTGTGTGTGTGTGTGTGTGTGTGTGTGTGTGTGTGTGTGTGTGTTTGTTCCCTAGAGAGCTAGACTCCATCCTACGAGGAAGACCGGGGAACAGTTATCGGTGTGTCAACTGGTCCTGGCTGTGCAGACTTGAGTCAGGGCTGGAGAGGATGCGAGTGTGTGAGCTGATACCACCCTCCACCCTTCCTGGCCCTGAATAGAAGAAGCAAGCCCCCTGGGCTGTCAAAGAAGTCTCCCCAGCTTGAATGTGGGTCCCCAGAGCCCCAGACTAGCATCTGTGCAGCATTCCCAGCCCGCCGCCTGCTGAAGGCCGCAGGGTCCCCGGATTCCGCCCTGGAGAGGCTGCTGCGCTGGGGGTATGCCTTGTGTCAGACAACGTCTGTGGGGGTCTGCACGCCGGGTGTGTGCACGTGTGCTCTAAGTCTGCGTGTCCAGCTCTGCGTGTGTTTGAGCAGGGCCTGTCTTTGTGGGTCTGCTGGGTGTGCCTGCGGTGTAAAGATCTGTAGGGGAGGGGGCCCGCTTTGTCTAGGAGAAATGTCTGCCTCTGACTACGTGTCTCTAAGCATCCCCAGGTGTGTATCGCGCATATTCCTTATAGTACCAGCCGGGATAAGTCGGAATAGAAAAGGGAGGACCTGCAGCGATGGACAAACAGATTTATTAGTAGTGCTACTAATGTTATTATCATCGTTATATTCTAAAAGGAGTTGTAATAAGGTTTGAACCTGCCTTAGACGGTGGGGAGGGCACAGATTTACCCAGACTCAACCCTCCCCAGAGTTCTGCGGAGTCAGCCAGCCACTGCTAGGATAAAGGGGATGGGGGAGCGCGGGGACTGGGAAGGCTGAGCTGAGGGCGATGGGCACCGGCGGAGACGTGTTTGGCCCCCTCTTCTGGGGCTTGGATTCTGGTGCCTTTCTGAACGCTCTATCCGGGAGGCCGTCAGAGCACGGGATTAGGGTNCTGTTACGGGCAGCAGAAGAAACACCGGCAGTGTCTTTAAGGGCTCGGTATCTGGAAACTGCGCGTGTGGGGGCTGTGTGTGTGTGTGTGTGTGTGTGTGTGTGTGTGTGTGTGTGTTTGTTCCCTAGAGAGCTAGACTCCATCCTACGAGGAAGACCGGGGAACAGTTATCGGTGTGTCAACTGGTCCTGGCTGTGCAGACTTGAGTCAGGGCTGGAGAGGATGCGAGTGTGTGAGCTGATACCACCCTCCACCCTTCCTGGCCCTGAATAGAAGAAGCAAGCCCCCTGGGCTGTCAAAGAAGTCTCCCCAGCTTGAATGTGGGTCCCCAGAGCCCCAGACTAGCATCTGTGCAGCATTCCCAGCCCGCCGCCTGCTGAAGGCCGCAGGGTCCCCGGATTCCGCCCTGGAGAGGCTGCTGCGCTGGGGGTATGCCTTGTGTCAGACAACGTCTGTGGGGGTCTGCACGCCGGGTGTGTGCACGTGTGCTCTAAGTCTGCGTGTCCAGCTCTGCGTGTGTTTGAGCAGGGCCTGTCTTTGTGGGTCTGCTGGGTGTGCCTGCGGTGTAAAGATCTGTAGGGGAGGGGGCCCGCTTTGTCTAGGAGAAATGTCTGCCTCTGACTACGTGTCTCTAAGCATCCCCAGGTGTGTATCGCGCATATTCCTTATAGTACCAGCCGGGATAAGTCGGAATAGAAAAGGGAGGACCTGCAGCGATGGACAAACAGATTTATTAGTAGTGCTACTAATGTTATTATCATCGTTATATTCTAAAAGGAGTTGTAATAAGGTTTGAACCTGCCTTAGACGGTGGGGAGGGCACAGATTTACCCAGACTCAACCCTCCCCAGAGTTCTGCGGAGTCAGCCAGCCACTGCTAGGATAAAGGGGATGGGGGAGCGCGGGGACTGGGAAGGCTGAGCTGAGGGCGATGGGCACCGGCGGAGACGTGTTTGGCCCCCTCTTCTGGGGCTTGGATTCTGGTGCCTTTCTGAACGCTCTATCCGGGAGGCCGTCAGAGCACGGGATTAGGGTCGGGGAGGTGGGATCCAGGAAGGCGGGAGGAGGGGGGAGGATGGGAGATGGAGAGGGAGGGAGGCAGGGGTGGGGCTGGGGGAGGGAGGAGGAGGGAGAACGGGGAGGGAGGAGGGACAGGATGAAAGCGGGGAGGGGACTGGCGCGGCCGGCTAGCTCGCAGCCAGTCGCGAGGCCTGCGGACCGGCGACGTCGGAGGCTCTACCGCGGACCCAGGCGGCAGCCCCCACCCCCGCACGGCTGACGCGCCCCGGAATCCCTTCCGCCTCACATTCTAGCCCCTGGTCCTGCTGCGTGCGGTGAGGCGGCGGCAGAGTGGAGGAGAGCCGGAGGAGAGCAGGTGAGCGGGCTGGGCTCCGGGAGCGGGGAGCGGGAGCGGGAGCGGGGAGCTGAGCTTACGATCGGAGGGAGGCTCGGTCCAGGGACTGTGCTGGGGGGGAGAGACCCCCAGAAACTGCGGAGTTCCCCCAGTCCCCAGGGCAGCCGCCGTCGGGGAAAACCAGGAGGAGGCGGGGTTCCCTGGCTCTGGTGTGTTTCCCCACTCAGGGTGGGGACAGGAGGACAGGGGGCTAGACGATGATGTCGAATTTAAAATGTGCCAGTGAGAGTTGCGAGTTAAGTTTTATTTGAGGTAAAATGAAGGCTGCAGTCCGTAAGATAGCGCCTCAGAAAGCCCTGAGACGCTGTTCCAAAGAGGCGGTAGGGAAGGTCAGCATGTACGTGGTTTTGGTGAAGGGAGAATACAGGCAGTCAAGCACATATTTTTCCAGAAGGTTTCTGCTAGTCTGGTGAAGCTTCCTGCCAGTCACCAGGATCAGTCTTCACCATGAAGGATTGTAGCAGACCCGTAAAATCAGCTCCTGAAAATATTTTATCTGCAGACCTGTGGTGCTGGTCCCTCCCCACCCCCATTTCTGTTTTGCAGCCTGAGCTCCTTTGGGGGGGGGGGTTGAAGGTCAGCAGCTGCAGCAGCACTTGATTTAATCCTTGTGGAGATAGATGGCAAGTGCCAGTCTGAAGTTAACAGGGCCCCCTCTTGGTTGCAAGTTCAACAATACTTTGGTGGACCTTTCAAGACCATTTTGTCCCACAGCGCTAGGAAGGCTCATTCCTAAGTCTGGCGAAGATTTCTTTTAAAAGCCACTTAGTGCGCAGCTACTGGACTGGGTTTATCAACAGTAGTCAAAGGGCTATGGACCAACCTGTCTTAACCTGTTATGGTCAAGGAAACATTCCCTCTTGTTATATCTTCCCATATCTAGAGTTACAATATTACAACCATTGATTGCATATAGAGCTATATATTTGATCAGCTGCTTCAAATCACCTAGCCATCATTATATTTCTTGGAGGTTCAGTCACACATTTGGTAATGCAAGAAACAGTAATCTTGTAATACAGGCAAAGTACGAATAACGTAGCTAGCAGTGTTAGTAAAGTCATAAGTAAGAATTAAACCAAGAACTTCCATTAGGTGCAGTCCAGGATATCCTCGGGGTCAATTAACTTAGTCTATTCTATTCCAATCTTTATCTTTTAAGTATTTTATATATTGGCACTATCCATAACGCTCTTACCTGATTTTCTAGTTACTAGGCTGGTTATCCTTAGTATAATTTAATTGTCCCCAAGATAAAGGTTCCCCTTAAATCTTAAAGACCACAGCCTGGTGTTAACCACATAAACCCATCCCATAATCGTGGAAGGTTTTATTCCTTGGCTGAATTTGTGCTTGTTTCTCTGCTTGATCTTAAGTAACTTAGAGGAAAATTCATATTTATGGCCAGTACCAGAGCAGGTATTATTAATTGACTAGATGAGAGGATCCCACCTAGTAATATCAAAAGTAGCCTGAATGGGACTGAACTTTCTTTCTCTAAAATAAATTTTTTTAAGGCTCATCCAATTAGAGCTTTGGAGTAGAGAAATCCACCTAAGTAATCTAAAAGTACTAGACACAGATAATTGGCCCCAACCCAACAATTAGACCAATCTTTTTAAAAAACTAGCATAGGATTGTGTCCATGATAGAAACCATTTAGTCCATACGCCAAGGTCCAAGAAGTCAAGAAACCATTATAAATGACCAAACAGATCAGGTCCTGCACCTTGGGTAAGCTGTCTCCTTTTGATGCTGTCTTCTTCTCAGACTGGTATAAGTATTCGAACATTTGAACATTGTTTTAAGGTGAGTTTGAGGTCAGCAGTCCTCCCTATAGACCAGTCTGGTGTAGGGGCCTTTGGAAGTGGGAAGTAATCCAGGGGTCAGTTTGCCTTCAGATTCACCATACATGAGCTGTTTAAAGAGTACCTGATAAAAAGTCCTTTCATCCAGGCTGGAGAAGGTGCTTTAAAGTATGTCTTGTCCAGTATATATATAATATATATTATATATATATATGTATATATAGTGTCCAGTTTATATAATCCCCAAATCGTATCATGGAACATCTGATCTTCATCCAAAGATTACTGAGATAAGCTTCAGAAACAAAACTTAGAGTCTTCTTTTAATAATTCAATCAAACTTTACATTAGTATGGCATAAAGACAAGGGACTATGTGGGCTGTGAGTCAGTAAATACAGACCTCCATTAACAAAACTGGGATTTAATAGTCATTGAAATATAATCTTTTTTTCTCTAAAATTACCCTCATTTCTACCACATATATTCAAATTAAGACTAATCTGTTGCAAAATAAGTCTTATCTCAAAATACTTGGCCTGATATTTAGATAAGTATAATTGATCAAAATTATATTTTTGCATTGTTAAAACTTTTATAAGGAGTCTCAGATTGAACTTTAAAAAAAAAAGAAAAAAACCTCCCAAGGCTAGGAAAGTCAGGGCAAAGACTTGTCACGTGTTTCACCTTACAGATCCAGGTGAACTTTGCCCTTAGCAAGGTCCCCAAATCCCTTGAGATTTCTGTACCTGTTGGTGAGGTAGCTTTCCTAATTCATCTGATAAAGTTGCTGGAAACATAAGAGTTTACAATCTCTGGAGAGAGCAGATAGACAAAAAAGATAAATGTTTATTGAAACTGCTTACAAAAGTATAATTTAACAAATTACTCTAAGTCCTAGTTAGTTTGAGGGGAAGATTTTCCTTACACCTGGAAAATGCAGATTTACATTTGTGATTTTTCACAGAAACCGTAAACACCATCGCCGCATTCAACAGGTCACTTATTCTTATGCAACTAATTTTTGTCGACAGTTTGTGAAGCTATCAGCTTTCTCTGTAGGGTTTTTCCGTTTCTTACCTAGTTCAGCATCATAGTATGAAAGTCAGAAACTTGTATTTATTCCAAAGTTCTTTCTGTTAATCCTTTTGAAGAGGCAGCATTTTGCAAAGGCACCAGAATGAAATCATAACTGTCAGCAACGACAGAAGACTCTCATGAAGGCGCATTTAAAGTCTGATTACAGTACAGTTGACACAGAAACTAAGGTACTGCTCTGACAGACAGCACTTTAAGAGAACAACCAGAATTATGACTGATGGCATTTTACCAGAACATATCAGATTTTAGGAAAGCTATATAATTTCTAGAATATTTTTATTACTAACATTTGCCATACAGTGTAACCTAAGAATATTTATGAGTCATTTGACGACGCTTCCCATGTAATTTGACATACCAAATGAACATAGTTAGTTTAGTGTCTCTCTCTGGTATGTTTCAGGGGCCCTTTGAAGCATCCCAAAGTTAGCGAAAGGTCAAAAAGACTTCATTAGAATTTGATTTAGGAAGTTTGGTCAATAAATATCAGAAGAGTTTAGAGTGGGTCATAGGTCACTTGAGAAACAATAGTTACTCACTTAGCCAAAGTTACAATAGAAGACATCAAAGGCAAGTACAACAGGTCACTTAAGAGGCGAAGACACTTCAGATCTGTTGTTAAAGGCAGTTCAACGTCTTAAGAGAAATCGTTCCATACACAAAATCCAGGGGAGAGTCAACCCTGGATTTTCTCAGGGTCCGCTTGCCACAAACCTTCCTAATTTGATGTAGCCATCACTTAATTTGCTCATCCCAAACCTGTCAGTCAGATCGAATTCCTGTTTCCTTAATGAAATGCCATTCCATCTCTCCTGCCTTCTTCACTGAAAACTCACGTTCTACTTTCCTTCAGCCACCATGAACTGTCCTTTATACTAGCATTCTATAGGCTGGTGAACGTAAATACTGGTTATAATTTCTGAAAATATTTACTTTCTTATAGAGACAGCCTCAGGATGACACCATATTCATTATTAGTCCAAACATCTTTCGTTTCTCTGCAAGAGGAAGTCAGTTTTCCGTAATTAATGTTTTAGTGTCTTATTTGATTTGGGAGTGAACTAGCTGTTCAATAAACTTCCATCACTTAACTTAGCACAACTCTAAAAGTTGAAGTTGCTGACTATCTGGAGGGACTAAAATAGATAGACATTCCTAAGGCATAATTATTTTTAAGAGAGTTTATCAAAAGCTCTTATCTAATTTACATTATCTTGTCTTAAAAGTTTCTTCACATTGAGTTATTTTCCTTGCTGACAAATTCGTAACAGATACAATAAGATCTTATTTAGCTTATAACCCTAATCTAGGCACAATGAAGATATTATACTATTATTATATTGATGACTCTTAAGACATGTCTCTATTAGTTAGATCAACTAAGTGAAGCATGACTACTAGGTACTAATTTACTATTGAATATTTCCCAGTTCACATGAAGCTGAAATTTGTTTAATTTTTCTTCTATTCAGAACTGTTTGATTTGTAAGCACTTACTTTTCCTTAGGCCAAATAACTGAGAGCTCATTGCAAACTAACTTCTGCAATATTATCCAAAGACAAAGACACACACTAAAACAGTAGGCTTTTGCTGCAAGAAGAGGCGTTGGCTGCACTGTCTATAGGGCCCTTACCAATTTGACCTTGCCCTCCTCATCCTCTCAAAACTCCCATGGCACTAGGGTTGACTCTCCTTTGAATGCTGCTGCTTCTGCTTTGCAGTGGATAGTCACAGGCTATGCTTCAGAGCGCTCACTGGTCTAAGGACCTCCTGGTCCCAAGTGTTGTGGCATGGGACCCACAAGCACCCATTCTCTGCCCAGTGCTTCCAGGCAACCCCTGGCTCCTCCACCCCTGGGCCAGAATTATCTATCTTTCTGGATGCTCTGTCTTTGAGTTAACTGTGCCTTGTACCCAATACCCCCTCCGCCACCTTGCCTGTCTGAGGGTAGAATGGGCTAAGCCTTAGATCTAGGCTCTTGGGAGATAATAGGGGATGGATGAGTGGACGCCACGGGTGGGAGTTTATGCTGATTCAAACTTATGCTTAGGGGTAGAGGTTGGGCCCCACTAGCCTTAAAAACGAGTTTTTGCCCCGCTTGGCCTGGCCCACTGCTACTGCACCTTCAGAATCAATCCGCCTCTTCCTAGGCCGGGTCAGGTGGTTTCTAGGGCCTGGGCTGCCCAGCTTCCCCGTGCCGTCTCCCGCAGCATTCTCGTGCCACCTACACTGGGAGCCAGCAGACTCGAGACTGCCTGTCCCAACCCATCCAGCAGGGTCCTCCCTGCCTCAGCCACAGGCCAGTCTGCAGTCAGCCCAGAGACTTAGAGGACCTTGTGTTCATTCACGGGCCTGTGCACTCCTTGCGCTCAGCCACCCAGCACTGATCTTACTTCCTGCCAGGCACAGCCTAGGGCCCAGAGGTGAGGAGCCGAACATGACAGGTGCAGTCTTAGCTGGAGAAGCTCACAGTCAGTGGGAAAGAGAGGCTTTAACCTGCAAAGCGCAGGCCGAGGCAGCGCGAGGGCTCTGCCAGCGGCCCCTGTGCGTTCGGAGCCGGTCAGCCCAGCCCGGCTGCCTTCCGCGCTGCTCTGGGCTGGTAGGTCGAGGCTGGATGACCGCAGTCTCATGGAGCAGGGCCAGCCAGAGACTCACTTCAGGTCCCACCCTCTCCTATGTGGAGCTGCAGAGAGGATGCTGTGGTCAGGAGGACTGGTCTTCCCAGGCGCAGGGAACCCTATGGTCAGAACAGGGGAAGGGTGATGGTGAGGGTTAGGGTTAGGGGTGAGGGTGAGGGTGAAGGTGAGGGTTAGGGGTTAGGGTGAGGGTTAGGGTTAGGGTCAGGGTTAGGGTCAGGGTTAGGGTCATGGTTAGGCTGTGGGAGGTGAAGGGCCTTGTGGCAGGTCTAGGTGGCTGTTGCGTTGATGCCTGTCTGCTTCTTGGCCCCCAGGTCCACACCTCTGCGTCCACAATCAGAAGTCACCAAGATGCCCATCTGTGAAAAAGCTCCCCCTAAGACNTTAGGGTCAGGGTTAGGGTCATGGTTAGGCTGTGGGAGGTGAAGGGCCTTGTGGCAGGTCTAGGTGGCTGTTGCGTTGATGCCTGTCTGCTTCTTGGCCCCCAGGTCCACACCTCTGCGTCCACAATCAGAAGTCACCAAGATGCCCATCTGTGAAAAAGCTCCCCCTAAGACTGCAGCAAAAAGTCCGGGCAGTGAGGAGGAGCCTGTAAGTGACGTTTAGAGCCCCCTCTCTCATCCTTGCTCTCCCCATTCACAAGCCATTGTTCCAGAACAGATCTAAGTGGTACTGGCCTCCGAATCTCGCCTGGCCCCAAGCTCTGAGCTCTCCTGGGCATGAACGCCAGCTGTAATCCTGCCTCTAGTTTGCTGAGGAGCCTGGGAAGGCCTGGCGGAGCTGGGAGGNACTGCAGCAAAAAGTCCGGGCAGTGAGGAGGAGCCTGTAAGTGACGTTTAGAGCCCCCTCTCTCATCCTTGTTCTCCCCATTCACAAGCCATTGTTCCAGAACAGATCTAAGTGGTACTGGCCTCCGAATCTTGCCTGGCCCCGAGCCCTGAGCTCTCCTGGGCATGAACGCCAGCTGTAACCCTGCCTCTAGTTTGCTGAGGAGCCTGGGAGGGCCTGGCGGAGCTGGGAGTGTCTTCAGGGAACCCCAAGGGGATGCTGACAGCTACACTTTCTACCCCAAAGCCAGGGAGAGTCCTTGATCTGGGCCAGGCACTCTCTTCTCCCGGAGCCTCCCCCTCTCCAAGTTCCACTTCCAATGGCTTTGAGCCCAGCGGAACTGCCTGAGGATGAGCCTGAGTTCCCTGCTCTAAGCCTTGTCACATCGCAGCCCCTGGAGCCTTAAGGCTCCAACTTCCCACTAGTTTGAGACAATGCCATCCTTCCCTGGGCAGGCATCCTCCTTCCGTATCATACTCGCCTTCCAAAGTGCGTGTGCCTCAGCGGTTTTCTTGACACCTCTTTCCCCCAACCTGCACCCCGGGGCTTCATTTGAAAACTCCATCAGAACTGTCTGGCTTCTCTCTGTGACGTTGCTCACCACGCTGTCTAGACAAACAGTCTGACAGACACTTCTGTTGTCGTCTCTCCCTTTGGACTGCGGTTGCCTTGAGAGCCGGCGCTGTCTCTCTGTCGTCCCTCAGTTCAGCCCAGGACCTGGCTCGTATAAGTTGCCCAGAAATGTTTATTGACCTAAGATCCCAGGATCCAAAGCCCCTCCTTCGTACAAGCCCCTGTCTCTGTACCCAGGCAAAGTCAGAAATCCGTGAGAGTCTGGGAAGAACCTTGAGGGGCTGAGACATTTCAGCAGAGAGCTCCTGCTTATTCTTTCTTCCGCGTCACCGATACCCCATGACCCAGGCTGAGTCACTGTCACGGCCCTGAAGAAGGGTGGCTCCAGCCAGGCCTGCTCTCACTTGTGGACCAGTCGCCAGCGGGACTGGGCTTTCTGTACATGCTTCCCCACTCACCCGCCACGCAGATCCCCAAGACCCCAGGAGAGAGGGGGGTGGGTAGGCTGGGCCTGGCTCTCTGGGAGTGGGCTGGGCCACCTCGAATGCTGCCCAGACCCATCCTCAGGTGTTCCCCAGGGCAGCAGGCGCAGCCCGCAGTTGGCAGTGAGACCCTCCTCCCTCCCCCGGGGCAGTGAGCGCTAGAGGAACAGGCTCCGACAGGCGGATCCCCTTCTCTCATCCCCGCACGTGCTCCAGCTCCCTCACGCTCTCCGGGGTGGGGGTTCGCTTCAGCCCCTGCAGCAGCGGGAGCAAGGCACAGGCAAGTACTCAGGGGACCCCCTCACTCCACAGCCCGGCTGGGGGAGAAAATTCACTCCCTTTACCACCCCACAGAGGAGAAGCCCCTGAAAGAAGGCTGGCCGCTTTTTGCCAGCTTCGTAAATTTTAGTCAGGAATATGAAAAATCCTGGCTTCTCGTGTGACCAGCTAAGTGAGGAAGAAAGAGAAGGATGGATGGAAAAGGGAGCGAGAACGAGAAAGACCGAGTGGGAAGGAGTGGGAGGGGTCGGGGGGGGCATCATTTCCGGTCCTGACTCTGCCATTGAAGGCCGGATGACTTTGGAGTAGTCTCTTCACTCTCAGGCCCTCAGTTTCCTCACCTGAAAACTGGACAAAAGTTCCTGCCCAGGCTAAGCCATAGCCCTGTTGGACACACAAGATCCCACAGTGATGGAGCTTAACTGGGAAACCCACGTCGGGAGGACGTGGGTGGGGAACTCCTCTGAGATTCTCGAGATGCTTTGGGACCCCAGGAGCTATGGGTTTCCTCTTAGCAATCCCTTCGGAGGTATAAGGATGGTCGCATCATGACACTTTATGATGTGCCTGTTTGGGGCCAGTTGTTTCTCTTATCCACCTGTCCCCGCTCAGGTAAGGACTGGTGCTTAAGTCCTATGGATAAGGACGCTGAAGCTTGGAGAGATTAAGAGTGGAAAAACTTGATCGCCCCCCATCCGTGTCCCACCTGGAGCTAGTGCCCCTCCCTGGGTTTCATACCAGGGAGGGATTTAGTAAGGGGTCCAGTCCACGAGTCAGCCTCCCATATCGTGAATGTCAGAGTGTCCTGCAGAGTGCTGGTCAAGAGGGCAGGCAGTGGACTGTTCCGCTCTCCATCTTCCGCCTGTCCAAACCCCTGCATCGCAGTCACACCCTTTGGGTCCAGAGATCAGTTGGATTGTGGAGCCCCAGCTGGGAACAGCCCCTGAACTAAGGGCGGCCAGCAGTCAATGCTGATAACAGGACTGTCTCATCTTAGACTCACGGCTTATAAGCACTTTCAGATCCATGATCACTTTGTCTTATAAGAAGCAGGGGAGGAAGCTCCCGTTTCACAGGGGAGGAAGCGGAGGCACAGAGGTGGGGGTGACTTGCCAGAGATGGCACAGAGGGGCAGCGGTTTGTTCTGTCTGGTGCCAGCATCAAGGTTGTTTCCTCTGCACTTGGCCCCCTGCTCGGGGCAGGGCTGAGGTGTGGGACAAAGCAAACAGGTGCCTCCTCAGTTCACAGCTCTGCTGAGCGGAGCTCTAGACACAGACAAGTGCCAGGAGAGGGAGCAGGGATGGGACGGATGGAGGTAGAGGCGGGGTCAGTCTGGGGACAGACGGGGCCCACACACGAGGACGGGCACGAGACCCGGCGAGCCTTGTCTTCCAGCGGCTGCCCAAGCTCCCTGTGCCGCCGCTGCAGCAGACCCTGGCCACCTACCTGCGCTGCATGAAGCACCTCGTGCCCCAGGAGCAGTTCAGGAGGAGCCAGGCCGTCGTGGAGCAGTTCGGGGCCCCTGGTGGCCTCGGCGAGACCCTGCAGCAGAAGCTCCTGGAACGGCAGGAGAAGACGGCCAACTGGGTAAGAGCTGCTGGGCTGGCAGACGACGAGCCCCTGGGGCACAGGTCAGAAGTTAGATGAGAAGATGGAGGGGCTTGGATAGAGGGCAGGCAGGTGACGAAGACGGGGCGGGGCAGGGACAGGCATGGCGGAGACACAGAGGGGTAGCGAGGGGCAAGGGTGAGCGGCTGAGAGCGGACAGATGCAGACGGAGATGGGGTTACGGGGAGAGACAGGGTACAGAGATGGCGGACGGACGGGGCTGGGAGCAGCAGGGGGTAGCGTGAAGTCAGGGGAGAGGGATGAAAGGCAGGAATGAGACGCTCGTAAGACTGGGCAGGGCACACGGATAAAGCAGCCCGCACGCAGGATGAACACTGAGATGGAAGAAAGGAGAAGCACTGGGTGGAGCTGAGGGGCAGGCGGGCGGCTCAGGGAGCCACAAGCCCTGGCCCGTAACTGGGGCTTAGTGTATGTCTGTGGAATGAATGAATGAAAAGAGTACATGACCTAGAGAGGGCGCCCCGTTTCGCTTCCGGGGTGCCAAGGCGGGAGTGACGTGTTCCCCAGGCAGGGTGTGCGTGGCCACTGCGGGTAATGGCACCCTCCTTGGCAGGTGTCCGAGTACTGGCTGAACGACATGTATCTCAATAATCGCCTGGCCCTGCCTGTCAACTCCAGCCCAGCTGTGATCTTTGCCCGGCAGCACTTCCAAGACACCAATGACCAGTTAAGGTGAGGACGCCGGGCTCCCGGCCTCATAGCTTGGGAGTCTGCCTGGAGGAGGGGGCCTGGCCGCACCCCCAGGAAGGAGCGGCTGAAGCTCGTGCCTTGGCTGAGCTCTCTGAGGCCAAATGGCCCCGAGACAGTGGCCATCCAGGCCAAGGGGTCAGAGGAAGGGTAGGTGAGGGGCACGTGGGTAACAAACACAGGGTCTTCCTCAGGTGTATCTATTTGGGGTGGAGTGGGGTGGGGTGGGGAGGTCATGGGCCCCAGGTGCCCCCAGGGCAGTCTGGCCTGGCTGAGGCCCTGGGAGGAAACCTGTAGCCTCTGATCCCGCGGGTGGTGAAGCTGGGGCTTGCCACCGCGGCCCCAGGCTGATTCAGAGGCCTCTGCTCCCTGCTGCCCCCAGCTCTGAGCAGAGGCTCCCAGGGAGTGAGTATGGCTTCTTCCCGCCAGCCACCACCAAGTCTCTGCCATCTGCTACAATTTCAGAGCTCACTGAGCCGCTGGAATGGCCTCTGGGTGCACTGATGATTGCAACAGGGGGCCACTTATGCAGGAGAGGGGCAGGGCAGAGGGTCTCTCAGAGCCAAACCCAGGTCTCTGGGCTTAAGACCAAAACGTGGCACAGCGTGGGGACAGTTCAGAGGGGGAAATAAAGACATGAGCCAGGGTCCACCTTGGCCTCTAATCCAGGCTGGAAGATCCCCGCCCCTCCTTCTTATCAACCTGCTGGCTGGAGGGGCGGGGGGTGGGCAGCCTTCCCCCTTCCCCTACAGCTGGGCATTCCCTGGGCGGAGGAAGTATGTGGACTGATGAACAGCTTCTGGAAGCAGTTCTCAAAATTGCATTGAAGGGGGTGTTTTCCTCCTGATGCAATTAAGCCAGGCTCATCGTTCGTGGGTAGTTAGGATGACAGGGTCTCGTGAGAAGGTTTTCTGGTGCCTTTTTTCTGCCGACAGCACCTTTCTAATGCACTAGGGAGACGAAATTACTGACTTTTCCTGGGAGATTGGATCTCCCAGAACCGTGGGGTTTGGGCCCAGTCCAGTCCCAGCACAGGCGTTCCCCGGAAGAACACCACCCTTAGTGGTCTAGCCTCCTCCTGCCTGTCCGTGGCTCCTCCTGGCTTCCTCTCCCTCCTCCTCCTCTCGCTCACCTTCCAGTTTCCTCTCCTCCCCCACGTTCTCTCCTCAGGACCAGTTTTAGTCTCAGGTTTGTGAAGGAAACTGACAGCCTGGGGGTAGGGATGGGGCAGCAGGAACCCTATCTGATTATTGCATCCCTAAGGCCAGTCATCTGGTGCATGGTCTGTGAGTATGGGAGAGGCTAGGGGAGGAGGGAAGCAGGAGGAGGTGGAGAGAGAAAGAGGAAGAAAGAGTGAGAGAGGGAGGGCGAAAGGAGGGAGGGTCCGGGCCCCAGAGAGGAGAGACTAAGGCCTCGTCTCTCCCTGCAGGTTTGCAGCCAACCTCATCTCCGGTGTGCTCAGCTACAAGGCCCTGCTGGACAGGTAAGGACTGAGCCCCACCCGGGAAGGGTAGCGCCCTGGTCATCTGCCTCCCTGCCACACTAGCAAGGAGCTCACAGAGGCAGGGGCCACGTCTTTCTTCAGCTCTGTGTTCCCGGCTTCTGTCACTGAGCCAGTGGCCCCCTGGATGACCTTTTGAATCCTGACACCTACAGCACGTGATGTGCCGACCTTGAGTGAGTAGTCATTCCGATCACTATAGACTCCTGTGCGTCAGATGGAAATAATAACAGCGGCCGCCTCTCGGGGCTGCGGCCACTGTCCTTCGAGGTGGTGCCTGCGAGGTGATGCCTGCGAGGCTTTCGGCCCTGAGCCAGGCTCAGCAGCTCTCCGTGCGTTTCTGTGCTTCTGCCGCTCACTCCCCCGACCTCCCTCGCTGGGTCTCCAAGCCTGGCAGCTGTGGCCTCCCCTTGGTTTCTTCTTGGTGTCTCTGCTCCTCACCGGGAGCTCTCTGCTGTCCCCCAGAACTCGGTGCTGATGACCCTCTCATTCTTGACCTTGTGCGGCTGAGCAGCAGAGCAAGAAGGGCCTGGGCCCACCCACACCTTTGTGCCTGCCGTCACTGACAGTCTAGACCCCGGACTCCCACTTGCGTGTGTGTGTGCACGCTCGCACGGACGTACATACCCATACACGTCCATATGTAAGCTCCCACAGCTGAGCATTGAAAGGGTTATAAAGCTGGAACTTTATGCCGTTGCTCAAGGGCCCGATCTGGACGCTTCCTTCATTAACTCATTTATTCATTTGCTCACTTTTCTTTTTTAAAGCAATTTCTTCTAATTGGAGGAAAAGTGCTTTCCAGTACTGCGTTGGTTTCTCCTATTCAACTATGCAAGTCAGCCATAATTATACGTATATCACCCCCTCCTACTCACGCCTCCCCCCAGGTGGTCACGGAGCGCCGGGCTGGGTGCCCTGCGCTACGCAGCAGCTTCTCCCCGCTGTCACTTCTACGCGTGGCCGTGTGGGCAGCCAGTGCTTACTTTCTCCACTCGCCCCGCTCCTCCCTCCCCCACTGTGTCTATCAGCTCGTTCTCTGCCCTCGGCCCTCTGACCTCTGCGCCTCTGTCCCTTCCCTGCAAACAGGCTCATCAATACCATCTTTCTAGGTTCTGTCCATATGTGTTAATGTACTGAATGTGTTTTCTTTTTCGGACTGACTTCACGCTGTGTAACAGGCTCTAACTTCATCCACCTCACTAGAACTGACTCAAGTTCATTCCTTTTTATGCCTGATGATATCCCATTGTTTACGTGTGTCACGGCTTCTTTATCCGTTCATCTGTCGATGGACTTCTAGGTTGCTTCCATGTCCTAGCTCCTGTAAGTAGGGCTACTGTGAACTTTGGAGTACATGTGTCTTTTTCAATTATAATTTTCTCAGAGTATAGGCCCAGTAGTGGTATTGCTGGGTCATGTGATAGTTTTTTATCCCTAGTTTTTAAACAGATCCCCTACTGTTCTCCACAGCGGCTGCATCAACTTACACTCCCACCAGCAGTGCAAGTTCAGCCCAGGTCAGTCACTCAGTCGTGTCTGGGTCTGCAACCCCGTGAATAGCCAGGCCTCCCTGTCCACCACCAACCCCAGGAATCCACTCAGACTCACGCCTGTCAAGTCAGTGATGCCATCCAGCCATCTCATCCTCGGTCATCCCCTTCTCCTCCTGCCCCCAATCCCTCCCAGCATCAGAGTCTTTTCCAATGAGTAAACTCTTCGCATGAGGAGCCCAGAGTACTGGAGTTTCAGCTTCAGCATCATTCCTTCCAGAGAAATCCCAGGGCTGATCTCCTTCAGAGTGGACTGGTTGGGTCTCCTTGCAGTCCAGGGGACTCTCAAGAGTCTTCTCCAACACCACAGTTCAAAAGTATCAATTCTTTGGCACTCAGCCTTCTTCACAGTCCAACTCTCACATCCATACATGACTACTGGAAAAACCATAGCCTTGACTAGACGGACTTTAGTCGGCAAAGTAATATCTCTGCTTTTGAATATGCTATCTAGGTTGGTCATAACTTTTCTTCCAAGGAGTAAGCATCTTTTGATTTCATGGCTGCAATCACCATCTGCAGTGATTTTGGAGCCCAGAAAAATAAAGTCTGACACTGTTTCCACTATTTCTCCGTCTAT
>SJYA01003063.1:271094-438573 GCA_006410615.1 Neotragus moschatus | reverse complement strand
GACTGAGTGCCAGTTCACAGGCCTCGCCTACAGAGCTCACGCGAGTACACGTACATAGGTACACATGTGTGCGTGGAGCATTTCGTGTGGTGTTCTTCCATTTTAATCTTTCTCTGCCTGTTATTTGCTGCCACCTTTTTCTCCACTCGCCAGTGTGTTTGAGATCTGTCCCTGTAGCTAGCTGTCTCTAGAGCTGCTCATTCCTTTCCACTGCTGGATAGACATTTTACTTAACCATTCCCTCACTGCAGAACATCTGGGCTCTCTCTACCAATTTTCTGTTGCAAACAAGGTTGATATGCACCTTTCTTTGTATGCCTCCCGGAGCACAAGTGTATGTTTCTCTAAGCCTTAGGCTAAAGTATGCATTTATAAGAGCAGTTTCTGAACCATAGGCCACGCACGTTTTCAGTTTTGATTGACACAGCCCTCCAACAGCCAGCAGATGTATCAATTTCCACTCCGTCTCCCACAAATATAATGGTTTTATGTCAAACAGGAACTACAGAAGAAGAAAAAAAAACTTTCTTTAGTTAAGTTTAACCTGGCCTTCTTTGATCTGGGAGAGCTTGGAGTCCAGCACAGTTGACAGTGTCGGGCTGGTCCCCACACTGTGGCTCTTCTGAACCGTCAACTACCTTGGGAACCAGGGGCCTGAGCGTCTCCCCGTCCTGCTCCCATGTGGAGGCTCAGGGAAGGCCCGACGTCTAGGGCGGGCTGCCCTGAGTGACGTCTTTGACCTGTTTCCCCCACAGTTCTTTGTCTTGGATGTTGTGATTAATTTCCGCCGTCTCAGTGAGGGGGATCTGTTCACTCAGTTGAGAAAGATAGTCAGAATGGCTTCCAGCGAGGATGAGCGCTTGCCTCCAATCGGCCTGCTGACGTCCGACGGGAGGAGCGAGTGGACTGAGGCCAGGACGGTCCTCATGAAAGGTCAGCAGCAGTGCCCAGCACGTCCCCACGCTCATCTCATCCTCACACCCATCGGCCTCCCTCCCTCCAGGGGTGTGCCTCATCCCCATTTGCCATAGCGTGGGAAGGTCGGGCCTCCTTCCAGCCCGGGACCCAGGGGCATGTCCTGCAGTTGGCCTGCGGTCAGCTGAAGGCACCTTTTGCACCCTTGCAATTCATCTGACGGCATGCTGACTTTCTGGGTGAGGCTGACTAGCCCCAGAATCCGAGGATGTCTGGGAGCATGGTGGGGGAAGGTTTTGAGTTGAAGGAAGGCCAGCAGCAGTGAAGCTGTGGTGTTTTCCTGGTGGGCAAGCAAGGTGCTCCTCTCCGGGACCTGCGTTGCCGGGAGGCTGTCGGGTGGAGGTTTGGGAGGGGCCCACCTCTGGAAGGGTGGTGGGCTGCTCCTTCACATGATTTCTTGGTCCCAGAATTCTTCATCTTCGAGCTGATCTTATCCTTCTGGCTGCTGCTGTTAAGAAAGTTTCTAAGCTTTCCCATAAGAAATCCAGCAACAGCCTTACATTTTTCAAATTGTCCTTCCGGAAACTACTTTTTAAACCCAAAGCGAGCCCTATTCTCAGGAACCGGGTGGAGAGTCTTGCTTTCTTGCCTACATTCCCAGATGAAGGGTGGGACTTCTTTGAGCCTTTATCTGCCCCTTGGGCTTTCGTTCCAGTCAGGTGACCATTCAGAGTTCTTGAGTGTCTGTAAGCTGAGGACCTGGGCTAGGCCTGGGGTGTGTAAGGGACAAAAAGGATGGAGCCCTTGGCCTTGAGCAGCCCCCTCGATAGGAATCAGGGATGGATTCAAGTACGTAGTAATGCAGTATCTCCCCATGTAAGGCAGTGAAGCCAGTAGCAACCAAATAAATGCTGCAGGACTCCAGAGAGGGGAGGGGGCCCGGCTAATTGGGAGGCTTTTGAAAGGCTTTGAGCGAAGAGGTGGGAATTGAGCAAAACCCTGTAACATGAGTGAGAGGGACAGGGGGGAGGGACAGTGTCCAGGCAGGCAGACCAACTGCAGGCAACGTTAACCGCCCAGCAGGGCCATATCTGACCTGCCCAGTACGGAGAGGAGGGCAGTCTGGCCGGCAAAGACGGCCGTGCTGGACGTACCGGGAGAACGAGAAGGTGATGGGGCTTGCCTGTCCAGCAGCAGGCACGTCCTTCTCCCTAGAAAGCTCTTCTTCCAGGGCTGGCCGGCTCCTCATCCTTCCAAGCTCAGCTTGGGCGCTCACCCCGACTCTCCGGGAGCACCCCCAGCTGTCCCCAGCACACTCTACCCCTTGTCCTGTCTTTCATCTTGGCAGCATTCCTCACTCTCTGAAGTCAGTTTTTTGTTTGTTTGACTCACGCTGATTATCTGTCCCTTTCCCACACCGCCACCCAAGTCCGTAAAACCCAGGAGGGCAGGGGCCTTACCTAGCTTGACTTCTGAATCTGCTGTCCCAAACACAGTGAATCCCCAGTCATGCTTGTTAAATACAGGAAGGACAGTAAGGATCCTGGGCCCAGACTTATTTCCCACTTGCCACTTCATTTTCTTTCATTCAGTTCTTGGGCACCTTCGAGTGCTTGGTCTTAAGTTGGAGGCTGTGTGGCTCACAGGTAGACGCCAGAGGTGACCCTGTTGTCACCAACCAATGGCCACGTGGGAGAATTAATAACTTACACTTTGAAAGTGAGTTAATTCCCTCAGGAGACCATGATATAATCAAATCTACTCTTCTCCCCTCCAGGGACAGAGACAGGCATGAGAAGAATTGCCTCTGCTTCCAGGAGGCTTCCCACTTTATTAGCAGGCCAGGCCCAAGCCATCACCCCGCACGGCTGACCAGGATTGCCTTGGGGTCTGAGTGCCTGGGTGCGCTAATCGGAATTAATTTGTTAATGGCACTTGATCTGGCTTTCTGAATGGAAGTGCTGCTTCTAAAGGAAGCATGACAGAAAGGAGGGGGGTGCACACAGGGCTTTGCTCTGGAAATCTGATTAATCCAGTTAGCGCTGGCCGTGTCATCTGCAGTGGGAATCCGATCCTTCACTGAGCTCTCCTCTCTGGAGCGCCCCTTCCCACGGAAGGAAGATGGAGAACCACTTAGGAGATGATTTGAGTGTCAAAGTGAAAGATTAAGGCAGCTTGGGCTGGAGTTGAGAGTGAAGATGGAAAGACATGGGTGGGGCCTAGAGAAGTTTCAGAGGAAAAGCAACAATAAGGGAAAGAGGAATGAGCTTTGTTAAAATAAGTTTGTTAGAAATGCAGTTCTTTTACTGGAGTGTAATTTACAGTAGTATGTTAGATTCTGCTGCGCAACAAATGTGAGTCAGCTGTAGCATGTAACGTCCGCACTCTCTGAGCCTGCCTCCCACCCTCCATCCCAGCCCTCTGGGCTGTCACAGAGCGCGAGCTCCCCCTTGCTGTCTGTCTCACATCAGGCTCTCTGCACGTCAGTGGCACTCTCTTAATTCATCCCCCCTCCCCTTAGAAAAGCGGTACCCATGAGCCTGTTTGTGGGGCAAGCACAGAGACACAGATGTGGACAGTGGACTTGTGGGCGCAGGGGAGTCCTAGGTTCTTGATGTGAGGAACCGAGTAGGTGGTGGGACCGTTCACTGAGATGAGAACCAGCCGAGGGGAGCGATGCAGCAGGGAGGAGTCCTCTCCCCGTGTATCAGGGATGCGACGCCTCAAGTCATCGAAGTAGAGACGTCAAGTTAGATCTATGTGTCTGGAGCTCAAGGGAGAGGTCGGTGCAGAGATATAAATTTGAGAGCCATCAGCACAGAAGTGATATTTAAAGTCATGGACCTCGATGAGATCATCTGGAAACGGAAGATGGGGCCTTGGAGGTCAGGTAGAAAGAGATGCAAAGGGAATAGAGAAAGAGCGGCCTGTGAAGTTGAGACGAAAGCAGGAGATGAGTCACAAAGGTCCGAGAGGGAAGACAGAGAGCCGCCGGCTGCGTCGGATGCTGCGCAGAACTCTCAGGAGAATGGGACAGAGAGGAGACTCCGGGCTCGGCAACCCTAAGTCAGCCACGACCTTCACCAAAGTCAGGCCAGAGTACTAGACAGGGGGGAGGGTGTGCGGTGGTGGAAGCCATCCCACAGTAGGAAGAAACTGTTAATGAGACAGTCACTGAGCAGAATCAGCTAAGGGTGGATGGTTCTTTTCAGACATTTTGGTACTAGAAGGAGCAGAAAAACGGGAGTGGCTGGAAGAGGATGGGGGTCAAGGGAAGTGTTTTCAGGGGGAGAGGCAAGTGCGTGGAAGTAATCCAGTAAGTGAAACTGTTAGTGAGGAGAGAGGAGACAAATGGACGGAGGGGATTCTTGCAAAGGCAAAAGGAGTGGAGCTCAGAGAATCAGAACCCTTTGATACAAGGAAACTGGACCTGGCCTCAGGCCAGCAGTGGTGGCGGGTTCTGGAGGCAGAAGAGAATGTGTGAGAGAGCCTCATGGGGCCTGAGAAAGACAGCCTGCTCAGGAGACTTGCTAAGATTCATGGGCTGTACTGAGCTCGTATTTGAGGGCCATACACTTTAGAAGAAACAATACCCTTTAGCATTATTTTGTGATCCCCCCTCCCCCACACATAGTGTTGAGGTGCTGAGGTTCAGGCAAGGAGAAGGTGGGTTGCTGGTTCCTCTACCAGGAGCCCGTCATCTACCCAAGGTCAGTGAGTTTAACTGAGGGAGAGAAGACGGGTGTGGAGGGGAATGGTTCGAATGCTGGAATCTGAACTGAGTAAGCCGGTGCGTTAGTCTGCTCAGGCTGCCACAACAACCTGCTATACCCTTGTGGGGCTTAGACAACAGCCATTTGTCTTCTCCCACTTTCAGAGCCCAGAAGTCCAAGGTCAAGGTGTCAACAGAGGGCTTTCTTCTGAGGCCTTTCTCCTTGACCAGGACGGCTGTCTCCTCCCCGTGTCTTTACGTGTGACTTCCCTCTGTGTGCAGGGATGTCCGTGTTCTCATCTCTTTTTCTTATAAGGACACCAGTCATGTTGGATTAAGGTCCCCCCGGTGACCGCATTTTAATTACCTGTATAAAGACCCCCGTCTCCAAATACAGTCCTGGGACAGGGGTTAGACTTCAACTTAGGGATCTTGTGGGGGACACAGTTCAGCCCATCACAGGAGGGGAGTGAAAGAGGGAGGTGGGTGGCGGAGAGTGGGAATGGGCTGCGGGGCCGAAGGGTCCTGGGGAAGGCAGTGAGAGGTGCCGCAGTGGGAGGAGGCAGCGTGTGAAGCAGGAACCAGAGCTCAAGGGCTGGGGAGCTTGAGCTGATGCCCCAGAGGGGGGTGGGTCCTGGCAGCTGTGCCTCCAGATGTGGCGGTAGGAGCAGGTGCTGAGGTTGGACTGCCAAGAGTGAGAGGTCAAAGGCCGAGAGAGGAGGACGCCAGCCGGGCCACGCACCGGGATGTTCAGGCTACCGAGAGCATGACCGGAGCGGTGATGGGGGGGAGGCACTAGAGCCAGGTCCTGGTGGTTGGGCATCGTGAGGAGGCCAGAGGGGCAGAGCCACAAGGAGGACAGTGCTCGGGGGGAGGAGAGCCTGCGGCTGCAGCTCCAGAGAAAGCCGGAGGGCAGGCGAGCCATTCAGGAGCTGGGAGGGGACGCCCCTGCCCATCTGCTGCTGGGCTGAGCGTGAGGGAAGATGAGAGCCCTCTAGGAGGGGGTGCAGGAAGTGGGCCCTCGGAGGGGGCACCCTTCAGTTGCAGCAAAGAAGGTTAACAGGGCAAGGGGAGAGCCAGTCAAGCACTGTGGAGAGTCCAGGAAGGAGGAGAGGAGAGCAGGGGAGGACCAGGTCCACCCAGGGGACACTGGAGCATCAGGGGTTGGAGTGCTGGAGAGGGCGGCCATCGTTGCAAATGACGCTCCCAGAGCGCTAACCTCTTCAAGGCCCCTCTCTCCTGGTTCCAGGAGCAGCTGCTGACTGTTGTATGGCTGGGGGTCTTTCCGGCTCTTAGGAGAACCGCTACTAACACTGGAAAATGGGTTGAGCTTTCCAGGGTATCTCAGCTGAAGTCCCAAGGTCTCTACCTCCCTTCCAGAGACCTCGGCAGAGACCAGTGTCCGTGGGCACTGGGCCCAGGCTGGCATTGTGCAGTAGACAGTTTCAGCCAATCTGAGCTCCACTTGTCCCGTTGGATGCCTAGACCAGGAAGCCTGAGCTCGGACAGAATTCCCCCTTGAATTTCCATGGGGTCAGCTGAGATCCACAGGGGCGGTTGATTGCATCAACCCACTCTCCTTCCAGTGATGGTCCCTGATCCCCCAACCAGCTTGGCCCCCTCTGTAAGCTCCCAGGCTGCCCAGCCTGACCCTCTGCCAGGCCATGGAGAGGGTGGAGCTCATAGAGGTCCAGGAACTGCTAGTGGGACACAGTCCACATTGAGGGGCCTCCTGGGGGTGCTGCAAGACCTGCAGGGACTGTCTCTGCCCCTGGGATTTGCCGTCTTTCTGGGGAGACTAGAATAAACAGAATCGTCAGGACAAGAGTAGACAGGATAAAACCAAAGGGAAGGTCTCCCTTAGGAGTCCTGTGGGAATTTGGGGGCCTCACCCCTCTGCATCTCCTAGTTCATGAGGACTTCCTGTGCCAAGTGAGACTTGAGGCTAAACCAAGGTGGGTTGAGGTCAGTGTGGCTGGGGCTAGTTGACAATATGAGGGTCATCTAGAGAGCTAAAAAAAAAAAAAGAAAAAGAAAAACCAAACCGGATTCTTGGGTCCTGGTGATTTTCCAGTGGCACTGGAATGAGGCTGCTGCTACTGCTGCTGCTAAGTCGCTTCAGTCGTGTCCGACTCTGTGCGACCCCTTAAACGGCAGCCCACCCAGCTCTCCTATCCCTGGGATTCTCCAGGCAAGAATACTGGAGTGGGTTGCCATTTCCTTCTCCAATGCATGAGAGTGAAAGTGAAGTCGTGTCCGACTCCTAACGATCCCGTGGACTGCAGCCCGCCAGGCTCCTCCGTCCACGGGACCTTCCCGGCAAGAGTGCTGGAGTGGGGTGCCGTTGCCTAAGCACCCTCAGGTACAGTTCAGGCTGGAACCCACTTATTCAGATGTTAGCAGCTACCAGGTGTGGAGGTTCCCCTTATTGCTGGCCCTGTCTTGGGTGCTCTCTGTCCCTTGTTGCTGCAAGTCTTCATGACAGCCTGTGGGTGCGACTCGCACCCCCATGAGCAGAGGAGGCTGTGTCTCCCACAGGTTAGGTGGAGGGTGGTGGAGCCGGGAGTGACCAGGGAACATCTGTGTCCCCAACCTGACATCTTCAGGGCCTGGCACTCGGGGGTGAGATTTGGGCCTCAGGAGGGCTATGTGCGTCCTCTCAGGGCCTCCCTCCCCACCCAAAGTGAAGCTATGGCCTTCCTGAACCCAGGAGGAGCCAACACCGTTATCCTGTCTAGAAATTTAATTAGACATCCAGCCCTGAGTCTGGAAGACTACAGCACTTGTCAATTTGCAGGAGAAGGATCGCCAGCTAGGAGATCCGCCCCTCTGCTGGCTCGCCTGCCCGGGCACGGTGGAGAGCCTGTGAACAGGCTTTGGAAGCAGATGCCTCTGTTTGCACAGCCCCGTAAATATTTATTCCCAGCAGCCAATTAGAGCTGAGCCACAGCTTGCAAGGAGGGAACTGACAGAAGGTTGCTGTGTCTGCAGAGGGTCTCCTCGGTCATGGTTTACAAGACCCACTCGGGATGGGGCGTCTTGCTCTTTAAATATCGTCATCCAGAGATAGGCAAGCCTGCTGATTTTAAAACCAATTACACATTAGCAATAACAGCCTCTCTGATTCAATTGCCCCAGAAATATCTCCTGGCTCTTGAGGCTGAATGCTGTTTTCTTTCTTTGTGCCAACCCCTCCCTCTCACAGTGGAAGCGTGAAGGCTTTCCTGGTTGAGAGCAAGCAGACAGGGAGAGGCCTGTGGTCCAGGGCGAGAGGTCTGGGCTTGACCGGCCCCTCGCTGAGGTTCTGAGTCTGGCTCCTCAGGCCAGGATGGGGAGAGGGCATCTAAGCTGGTGTTCCCGGGCCTGCTGCACAGAGGGCGATCACTCAGGATTCTCTTATTAGCTTCAGGGAAACACTCTGGGGACGTTCTCCCAAACCCAAAACCACCCTGAAAACATCCAGTGAGCTGAAAATGGGCTTGTGCGGATGGGCACAGCTCTCGCAGTCAGGGACAGTGGCCCGTGGCCTCAGGCTGAATGGCTCTCATCCTGGTGTGGAGCCCTGACTCTCACTGACTCTGGGGAGCTCTTTTGCCCCCCAGGCTCCCCAGATGCCCCAAGCCCTGCGTGGACACACTCCAGACTCCTCTACGCTTTCATTCTTCCCCGTGTGTCCTCTTTCTGGCCCTCGCTTTCCACTTCACGGGCAGCAGTGTGATGCTCCATTTCAAGGCAGCCGAGAGGTTGTGGGTTTGGGGTTTGTTTGTTTTTTTGTGTCTCCTGCCTTTCTCCACTTACCACCCCTCCCCTAATTCTGAAATTCTGAAAGTATGATAGCTGTTTAAATCTGTCTTTGTGGGAAGGGTAGCTGGAACCCAGAGGGAAGAGCAGTTCTTGGCTACTGACTTCGTTTTTTAAAAAAATTAAACTTCTTTGGAGATAATTTTAGAAGCACATGCGCTTGAGTGAAATAAACATGCTTGTGCCGTTGGGAATGGTAACATCTTGCAAATCTTACAGTATCACAACCCAGACACTGACGTNATCTCCTGCCTTTCTCCACTTACCACCCCTCCCCTAATTCTGAAATTCTGAAAGTATGATAGCTGTTTAAATCTGTCTTTGTGGGAAGGGTAGCTGGAACCCAGAGGGAAGAGCAGTTCTTGGCTACTGACTTCGTTTTTTAAAAAAATTAAACTTCTTTGGAGATAATTTTAGAAGCACATGCGCTTGTGTGAAATAAACATGCTTGTGCCGTTGGGAATGGTAACATCTTGCAAATCTTACAGTATCACAACCCAGACACTGACGTTGATATAGTCAGGAGAGAGAACACCTCCATCCCCACAAGGACCCCTGGTGTTCCTCCACAGCTGCACCCACTTTCCCTCCAAGTCCACCCCTCCTTAATCCCTAGCAACCACTAACCCAGCGTTCATTTCTGTGATGTTTTTTCAAGAATGTCATATAAATGGAATCATGCAGCTTGTAACTTTCTGAGATTGGCTTTTTTACCCAGTATAATACTCTAAAGAGATCTGGTTATTGTATGTGTGAATAGTTCATTCTGTATTCCACAATTTGGATGTTTCAACATGAGTGACGTAACCACCCGCCCACTGAAGGACATCTGAGTTGTCTCTACTTTCTGGCTACTACAAATAAAGCTACTGTGCATATATGCATAGGTTTTTGTGTGATCATAAGTTTCCGTTTCAAAGAAAATGTTCAGGAATGGAATTGCTAGGTCATTTGATATTTGCATGCTTCGTTTTACAGGAAACCGCTAAAGTGCTTTTTAGTGACCGTACCGTTCTACTTTCCCATCAGCAGTGCGTGAATGGTCCAGTTTCTCTTCATCGTCATCATTTCTTACTTTTATTACTGCCTTCTAATAGGTGTGCAGTGATCTTATTGTGGCTGTGATTTGCATTTCTCTGATGACTGATGATGTTAACTATTTTTTCATGTGCTTCTTTTCCCTCTGTGTCTCACCTTCTGGGAAATATCCTTTCGCGTCTTCTGCTCATTTTCTGACTGGATTGTTTGGGGCTTAGGTTTCGGGTTTGGGATTTTTTTTTTAACTGTGAGTTCTGAGAGCTGCTCATGTATTCTTTACTAACCTTTTTTTTGGATATGTGGTTTTATATTTTCTCCCAGTCTAAGCTTATCTTTCCATCTTCTTAACAGGGTGTTTCACTGAAGAAATATTTTTAGTTTTGATGAAGTCCAATTTATTAGTTTTTCTCTTTGTTTGATCATACATTTGGCAACAAGCCTACGAATTATATGTCTAGTCCTAATATCCCAAAGATGAATTTCTTCTAAAAGTTTTAGAACATTGTACATTTAAGCTGACAGTCTATTTTGTGCTAATTTTTTGCAAGGTGTCAGATTTTTATCCAAGGTTTTCAGGGAGGGGTACCTATGGATGTACAGATGTTCCAGTAATATTTGCTGAAAAAGCCATCCTTCCTCCGTTAAATTACTTTGCACCTTTGTCAGAATCAACTGGGCATATCTGTGTTAGTCTATTTTGGGGTTTTCTGTTCTTTGCCACTGATCTCTGTGTTCATCTGTCTGCCAGTACTGCCCGTTCTTGGCTATGTGATAAGTCTTTAAATTGGATACACTGATTCCTCCAACTTTATTCTTCTTAAAAATTGTTTTAGCTATTCTAGTTCCTTTGCCTTTTCACACAGATTTTAGAATAATCTTGTCTACAGCTAGAAAAAGTCTTGCTGGGATTTCGATGGGAGCTGGTTAAGCCTGCGTACCAACCTGGGAAGACTCGGCATCTTCACTACACTGAGTTTTCGCATGCCTGAACGTGACACATCTCTCCATTTACTTAGACCTTTGAGCTTCTGCATTGGGTGTTTTGCAGTTTCTTTATACAAGTCCTGCATGCCTTTGCTAAGTTCACACTGGAGGGTTTCTTTCGTTCTGCGTGATCTCAATGACACTGCGTTTTCGCTTTTGGTGTTCACATCCTTGTCACTGGTGTTGGATTTTTGTGCGTTTATTTTATATCCTGTGAACTTCTGGCTCATCTGTGAGTTCTAGGCGGAGTTTTCTGGGGTAGATTCCTTATGCTTTTCTACACAGACAGACCATGTCACATGAAAATAGGCAGTTTCTTCTTATTGATATTTTTCTTTTTTATTCCCTTTTCTTGCCTTTTTGTGTGGCCAGAACTTCTCTTACTGGCTGGATAGCAGTGGTAGGAATGGGTACCCTTTCTTGTTCCTTATCTTCGGGGCTAGGCATACAGTCTTTTCACCCTTAGGTATATCAGCTATCTGCATTTTTGTTTGGGGTAGACTCCTTTCATGAAGTTGAGGAGGTTCTGCTCTGTTCCTAGTTTTCTGAGATTTTATCATGATAAGATGTTGGATTTTGTAACCTCCACTTCATCAGTCGATCTAATCATGTGATTTTTCAGTAGCGTGTTAATACTGTGGATTACGTCAACTGATTTTCAAATACGGAGCCAGGTTTGCGTCCCCGGAACGAGCCCCACTTAGTCACAGTATACACTTTTTACGTGTTGCTTGATCCTCTTTGCTGATATATTGTTAGCTGTCTTTGTTTCTATATTAACGAGGGTTATGTGTCTGCAGCTGGTTGTTTTTTTTTGTGTGTGGTGTGTGTGTGTGGTTATGGGTGGCGGGGTGGTGCACCGTTTTGTCTGGTTTTGGTGTCATGGTGACACTGGGTTCCTAAGATGAATTGGAGAGTGTTCGCTTTTCTTATATTGTCTGGAAGAAATTGTGTAGGTTGGGGTTAATTCTTCCCTAAATGTTTGGTANAAAAAAAAAAAAAGAAAAAGAAAAACCAAACCGGATTCTTGGGTCCTGGTGATTTTCCAGTGGCACTGGAATGAGGCTGCTGCTACTGCTGCTGCTAAGTCGCTTCAGTCGTGTCCGACTCTGTGCGACCCCTTAAACGGCAGCCCACCCAGCTCTCCTATCCCTGGGATTCTCCAGGCAAGAATACTGGAGTGGGTTGCCATTTCCTTCTCCAATGCATGAGAGTGAAAGTGAAGTCGTGTCCGACTCCTAACGATCCCGTGGACTGCAGCCCGCCAGGCTCCTCCGTCCACGGGACCTTCCCGGCAAGAGTGCTGGAGTGGGGTGCCGTTGCCTAAGCACCCTCAGGTACAGTTCAGGCTGGAACCCACTTATTCAGATGTTAGCAGCTACCAGGTGTGGAGGTTCCCCTTATTGCTGGCCCTGTCTTGGGTGCTCTCTGTCCCTTGTTGCTGCAAGTCTTCATGACAGCCTGTGGGTGCGACTCGCACCCCCATGAGCAGAGGAGGCTGTGTCTCCCACAGGTTAGGTGGAGGGTGGTGGAGCCGGGAGTGACCAGGGAACATCTGTGTCCCCAACCTGACATCTTCAGGGCCTGGCACTCGGGGGTGAGATTTGGGCCTCAGGAGGGCTATGTGCGTCCTCTCAGGGCCTCCCTCCCCACCCAAAGTGAAGCTATGGCCTTCCTGAACCCAGGAGGAGCCAACACCGTTATCCTGTCTAGAAATTTAATTAGACATCCAGCCCTGAGTCTGGAAGACTACAGCACTTGTCAATTTGCAGGAGAAGGATCGCCAGCTAGGAGATCCGCCCCTCTGCTGGCTCGCCTGCCCGGGCACGGTGGAGAGCCTGTGAACAGACTTTGGAAGCAGATGCCTCTGTTTGCACAGCCCCGTAAATATTTATTCCCAGCAGCCAATTAGAGCTGAGCCACAGCTTGCAAGGAGGGAACTGACAGAAGGTTGCTGTGTCTGCAGAGGGTCTCCTCGGTCATGGTTTACAAGACCCACTCGGGATGGGGCGTCTTGCTCTTTAAATATCGTCATCCAGAGATAGGCAAGCCTGCTGATTTTAAAACCAATTACACATTAGCAATAACAGCCTCTCTGATTCAATTGCCCCAGAAATATCTCCTGGCTCTTGAGGCTGAATGCTGTTTTCTTTCTTTGTGCCAACCCCTCCCTCTCACAGTGGAAGCGTGAAGGCTTTCCTGGTTGAGAGCAAGCAGACAGGGAGAGGCCTGTGGTCCAGGGCGAGAGGTCTGGGCTTGACCGGCCCCTCGCTGAGGTTCTGAGTCTGGCTCCTCAGGCCAGGATGGGGAGAGGGCATCTAAGCTGGTGTTCCCGGGCCTGCTGCACAGAGGGCGATCACTCAGGATTCTCTTATTAGCTTCAGGGAAACACTCTGGGGACGTTCTCCCAAACCCAAAACCACCCTGAAAACATCCAGTGAGCTGAAAATGGGCTTGTGCGGATGGGCACAGCTCTCGCAGTCAGGGACAGTGGCCCGTGGCCTCAGGCTGAATGGCTCTCATCCTGGTGTGGAGCCCTGACTCTCACTGACTCTGGGGAGCTCTTTTGCCCCCCAGGCTCCCCAGATGCCCCAAGCCCTGCGTGGACACACTCCAGACTCCTCTACGCTTTCATTCCTCCCCGTGTGTCCTCTTTCTGGCCCTCGCTTTCCACTTCACGGGCAGCAGTGTGATGCTCCATTTCAAGGCAGCCGAGAGGTTGTGGGTTTGGGGTTTGTTTGTTTTTTTGTATCTCCTGCCTTTCTCCACTTACCACCCCTCCCCTAATTCTGAAATTCTGAAAGTATGATAGCTGTTTAAATCTGTCTTTGTGGGAAGGGTAGCTGGAACCCAGAGGGAAGAGCAGTTCTTGGCTACTGACTTCGTTTTTTAAAAAAATTAAACTTCTTTGGAGATAATTTTAGAAGCACATGCGCTTGAGTGAAATAAACATGCTTGTGCCGTTGGGAATGGTAACATCTTGCAAATCTTACAGTATCACAACCCAGACACTGACGTCGATACAGTCAGGAGAGAGAACACCTCCATCCCCACAAGGACCCCTGGTGTTCCTCCACAGCTGCACCCACTTTCCCTCCAAGTCCACCCCTCCTTAATCCCTAGCAACCACTAACCCAGCGTTCATTTCTGTGATGTTTTTTCAAGAATGTCATATAAATGGAATCATGCAGCTTGTAACTTTCTGAGATTGGCTTTTTTACCCAGTATAATACTCTGAAGAGATCTGGTTATTGTATGTGTGAATAGTTCATTCTGTATTCCACAATTTGGATGTTTCAACATGAGTGACGTAACCACCCGCCCATTGAAGGACATCTGAGTTGTCTCTACTTTCTGGCTACTACAAATAAAGCTACTGTGCATATATGCATAGGTTTTTGTGTGATCATAAGTTTCCGTTTCAAAGAAAATGTTCAGGAATGGAATTGCTAGGTCATTTGATATTTGCATGCTTCGTTTTACAGGAAACCGCTAAAGTGCTTTTTAGTGACCGTACCGTTCTACTTTCCCATCAGCAGTGCGTGAATGGTCCAGTTTCTCTTCATCGTCATCATTTCTTACTTTTATTACTGCCTTCTGATAGGTGTGCAGTGATCTTATTGTGGCTGTGATTTGCATTTCTCTGATGACTAATGATGTTAACTATTTTTTCATGTGCTTCTTTTCCCTCTGTGTCTCACCTTCTGGGAAATATCCTTTCGCGTCTTCTGCTCATTTTCTGACTGGATTGTTTGGGGCTTAGGTTTCGGGTTTGGGATTTTTTTTTTAACTGTGAGTTCTGAGAGCTGCTCATGTATTCTTTACTAACCTTTTTTTTGGATATGTGGTTTTATATTTTCTCCCAGTCTAAGCTTATCTTTCCATCTTCTTAACAGGGTGTTTCACTGAAGAAATATTTTTAGTTTTGATGAAGTCCAATTTATTAGTTTTTCTCTTTGTTTGATCATACATTTGGCAACAAGCCTACGAATTATATGTCTAGTCCTAATATCCCAAAGATGAATTTCTTCTAAAAGTTTTAGAACATTGTACATTTAAGCTGACAGTCTATTTTGTGCTAATTTTTTGCAAGGTGTCAGATTTTTATCCAAGGTTTTCAGGGAGGGGTACCTATGGATGTACAGATGTTCCAGTAATATTTGCTGAAAAAGCCATCCTTCCTCCGTTAAATTACTTTGCACCTTTGTCAGAATCAACTGGGCATATCTGTGTTAGTCTATTTTGGGGTTTTCTGTTCTTTGCCACTGATCTCTGTGTTCATCTGTCTGCCAGTACTGCCCGTTCTTGGCTATGTGATAAGTCTTTAAATTGGATACACTGATTCCTCCAACTTTATTCTTCTTAAAAATTGTTTTAGCTATTCTAGTTCCTTTGCCTTTTCACACAGATTTTAGAATAATCTTGTCTACAGCTAGAAAAAGTCTTGCTGGGATTTCGATGGGAGCTGGTTAAGCCTGCGTACCAACCTGGGAAGACTCGGCATCTTCACTACACTGAGTTTTCGCATGCCTGAACGTGACACATCTCTCCATTTACTTAGACCTTTGAGCTTCTGCATTGGGTGTTTTGCAGTTTCTTTATACAAGTCCTGCATGCCTTTGCTAAGTTCACACTGGAGGGTTTCTTTCGTTCTGCGTGATCTCAGTGACACTGCGTTTTCGCTTTTGGTGTTCACATCCTTGTCACTGGTGTTGGATTTTTGTGCGTTTATTTTATATCCTGTGAACTTCTGGCTCATCTGTGAGTTCTAGGCGGAGTTTTCTGGGGGTAGATTCCTTATGCTTTTCTACACAGACAGACCATGTCACATGAAAATAGGCAGTTTCTTCTTATTGATATTTTTCTTTTTTATTCCCTTTTCTTGCCTTTTTGTGTGGCCAGAACTTCTCTTACTGGCTGGATAGCAGTGGTAGGAATGGGTACCCTTTCTTGTTCCTTATCTTCGGGGCAAGGCATACAATCTTTTCACCCTTAGGTATATCAGCTATCTGCATTTTTGTTTGGGGTAGACTCCTTTCATGAAGTTGAGGAGATTCCACTCTGTTCCTAGTTTTCTGAGATTTTATCGTGATAAGATGTTGGATTTTGTAACCTCCACTTCATCAGTCGATCTAATCATGTGATTTTTCAGTAGCGTGTTAATACTGTGGATTACGTCAACTGATTTTCAAATACGGAGCCAGGTTTGCGTCCCCGGAACGAGCCCCACTTAGTCACAGTATACACTTTTTACGTGTTGCTTGATCCTCTTTGCCGATATATTGTTAGCTGTCTTTGTTTCTATATTAACGAGGGTTATGTGTCTGCAGCTGGTTGTTTTTTTGTGTGTGTGGTGTGTGTGTGTGGTTATGGGTGGCGGGGTGGTGCACCGTTTTGTCTGGTTTTGGTGTCATGGTGACACTGGGTTCCTAAGATGAATTGGAGAGTGTTCGCTTTTCTTATATTGTCTGGAAGAAATTGTGTAGGTTGGGGTTAATTCTTCCCTAAATGTTTGGTAGAATTCTCCAGTGAAACCGTCAGGGCCTGGAGATTTTGGTGAGGAAACTTTAAGCTTACAAATTTAATTTCCTTAATAATTACAGGGCTCTCCAAATTATGTGTTTCATATTTTGTGCATTGTGGTAGTCTACACTTTTTAAGTGATTAGTGCATTTCATCCAAGTTGTCACATTTATGTCTGTAGAGTGGTTCGTAGTATTTTCTTAATATCCTTTTGATGTCTGCAAGATCCATATATTTGATGTGAGTTTCTTGTAGATAGAATACAGCTTGGATATATATTTGTCGGCATCCTCATAGCCTCTGGGGGCTGGGAGTGTAGAGATCACCATGAGCCATAGAGTAGAGAAGGATTTGAGAGGTGTGATGACAGATTTTCCTCCCCAAGGGGCTGATTCCTTTGTCTGCGGAGTAGAGATGCTCAGATGTGCATGACAAGTGTTTAGAAGCTCTTAAGTTTCGGAAAGGGACCCAGTGCCTCCCCTCCCCAGACTATGTGAGGCAGGGCAAGAGAAGCCTGATATGGGTCCTTTTCCCAGGGACTAGATCAGAGAAGGCAAGTGTCCCAGAGAGGGCCGCGTGTGTGCGTGTGCGTGTGCACAGGTGGGTGTGTGGGGGATCAGCACCTGAGAGGTCTGCAGGCCTCCAAAGGCAGAGGTGCTGTGTTCATTTTCTCTTCGCTCACCTTAGTCGCAGACTGGGAACTTTCAACCTCTAGTGAAGCTCTAGGGCCCCTAAGGCCCCCTGGCCTCTGGAATTTCTGCATCACCAAAGCTGTCGACTCCCGGCAAGGGTGTCAGAGCACGCTCCCCCTATCGCTCAATTCTGACTCCTGCCTATTACGGACGCAGGGGCTCCTTGAGGAGGATTGATTCACCGCATTAAACGAGCCTCCCTGTGCTTGACGAGGATGTCACAAGACAAAGGGCTCCTGCCGTGTGCCTCGGGGCGGGGTGGGGGGGAGGGTATGCTTCCATTAGCTGGGGCCAGAGTTGCGGTGGATGAGTTTGGACGTACTTCATTTTCTGCCTTACACGATGAACTTGTCAGCCTCTGACCGATCCGCTGCTCGTATGCAGGGAGTCCATTTGCAAGGCCACCTGGCATCCTGGCTCTGCTCCCATTTCACTCTGTTTAATGAGCCAGGACCTGGTTCCTGTTGAGTGGGGCTGAGCTCCAGGGTCCTGCTCAACCCGCATGCCGCGGTGATGGTTCAGCCCCTCCTCAGGGGTCCCTCTGNCGTATGCAGGGAGTCCATTTGCAAGGCCACCTGGCATCCTGGCTCTGCTCCCATTTCACTCTGTTTAATGAGCCAGGACCTGGTTCCTGTTGAGTGGGGCTGAGCTCCAGGGTCCTGCTCAACCCGCATGCCGCGGTGATGGTTCAGCCCCTCCTCAGGGGTCCCTCTGTCTTGCCTGGAGGTAGCTGGGGCACTGATGCCCAGGGAGCTGCCTTTTTATGCCACCAGCTGCAAGTCACCCAGCTGAAAAGGAGGGTGCCCAACCCTCACTCTTCTGCCCAGCGGCTGCATCAGGCCTGCTCCCCGGGCTCTGAGCTGGACAGGCCTGCCTTGGGCTTTCCAGGGAGCTGAAGCCTGCCTACTCCACACTGCCCTTGGGGCTGTTTCATAGGCAGATACCAAGCCTGGGCTCTCAGAGCTCACTGAGGCCCAGGCCAACGTGTACAGCACTGGGGCCGCCCGCGGTCCCCAGGCCCAGGCCCTCCCCAAGCGGCTAGGCATCGCGGACAAGCTCCACTCACCAGCCTGGGTGTCTGCTGCCCAGCCTCAGAGCCTTTAAGCTCCACTCACCAGCCTGGGTGCTGCCCAGCCTCAGAGCCTTTTCCAGCACTGTTACTTCCTTCCTGAGGTGTTCCTTCCTTCCTCTCCACCTGTTTTGAATCAGACCCCGGCCTGGCCAAGGCCTCTCTATGCTCTCAAGTCACCAGCCACCCTGTGCCCAAGGACCCCCAGAATAACGCAGTGCAGGGCTGGGCACCGTGGCTGTTGGCAAGGGCTCCAATAGGAGCCAGGGTGGGGGAGTCTTGCAGAGGGTAAGGAATCCCTTTCCTGTCTCCATCTCTCCTCCACCCCTTTCATCCTATGAAACTCCCTGCCCTGAAGGTAGTGGTTTCCTGTCTTCCAAAGGGCCTGGAAGTCCAAGCTATGCCCATAGATCTCAGCCCCACCTGTCCATGCACACTCAAGTCCATGGCCAGACACAGTCACTTCCTGTGCCCACCTAAGCCAGGGAACCAGGCCCTGCTCTCTGTGAGCTCAAAGCTTGAGGGGAGGTGGCCAGATCAGGGTTTTAGGGCTGAATGGTCAGTGGCTGGGGTCTGGGGCAGCTACAGGGTCCCACACTGTAAGGTCGTGCATTGTGCAGTAGGAGGCAGTGGGTGTAGAGGTGGCTGGTCTGGTGCTGGCTCAGCTTCTACGTGAGGCCAGCCTGGTGGAGCAAGCAGAGGGTCCTAGTCTGCCCTGCGCAGGCGCCCGAGCCAGCATGTTGCCAGGGCGAGGCGGTCGGCGCGGGGCAGGAGCCCTCTGGGTTGCTCTCACCCACACGGGAGCAGGGCCCGCACTGTGATAGGCTTGGGGTCTCAGGAGCAGTTGATGGGTAGAGCTTTGACAGGCAGAGAGGGAGAAGGGCTCCCACCCAGGGGGCAGCCTGCACGATCTGAGGGGATGGATGGGCGCAGGTGTCCAGGAGCGGCAGGAGCTCCTGTGAGGTCCGTGCCAGGATTCCGAGGAGGTGGCCCAGTGGGGCGGCACAGGCGAGCCATGGAGTCCAGAGGGCGGTGTTGAGAAGTTTGGAGTCTATCTTGTGGGTAGCAGAAGGTGACTCGGGTTGAAGAGGGTGAAGTGGTGACTGTACCACACTCAAGGGAGGAGGAACGGGAGTTTCCCACCTCCCCACACCCACACTGTCCAGCACAATGGAGTCTCACTGAACGTTCAATCCCAGGGCTGGGACCAAAGCCTGCGGGTTGATCAGAGGAGGCAGGAAAGTCCAAGAGGCCAAGCGGCAGGTGATGAGTCACTCTGGACACATAGGGATCCAGAAGAATCCTGAACACAGAGGGCTCCCCTAATCCATAGTCAAGACGAGCGTGAGGGGAGGAAGACCCAGGGAGGGGCTGGCTTGCTGGCCAGCCTCGTTCCAGAGTGGGAGGCCAGCGTGAGAGACGTCTCCTTCCCCAGGACGTGCAGGAGGAGGCAGGGAGGCGATGGTAAGGGCCACAGAGCCCTTTCACTGGGGGACATCTGTGGACACCTCTTGTGAACCCGGAGAACTCACCCCCGCAGAGCAGGGGCTGCTCCAGTGGCCTTAGCATCTGTGCGCCCAGGAGGTGCTGAGAGCCCCAGCGGAGGGTCTCAAGTGTCGCCTTTCTTGAGGCTGCCTGTGCCAGGAGCGGGGAGCAGCCCAGAGAGCCCAGGATGAGGCCAAGAGGAGGGAGGAGCAGACAGGATCTCCTCGATGGCCCCTCCAGGCCCTTAGCTGGACAGAGGAAAGGACAGGCAGGCTCCAGGCGTGGTCCTCGCTGGCACGTCAGCTGTGGATTCAGCTGCCCCCTGACTGGGGAAGGTGCTGCTATGCCTGGCTCAACCCGCGGGCAGGACCCGGCTGGTGAACGAAGGCTGCAGGGAGCTCTGAGCCTCAGGGTGTGGAAGTCACACCTGCTCCCACCCGTTCCCTGGACCTCAGGAAGGCATTTTCCAGATGACTGTGACAGACGATGGGTACATTTCTTAGCTTAAGGCTCTGGAGAGAAAGAAGGCTCCAGACCTGGGGGCTGGGCTCTGAAAAGAGGAGTTCAGACTTAGTCCCTGCGGTTCCAAAGGGAAGGGGGAGAGCCTGAGTGGAGAGGGGCAAGTGGCTGCAGAAGCAGAGGGCTGTGTCCCGGGCTCAGAGTCGGGGTGCACAGGAGGGCCAGGGCCAGGCCCAGGGCCGCCCAGAGGTCTGCCTGCATGCTAGGACAGGAGGGAGCTGGGAGCTGACTCAACCAGCTGCCTTCTCGGAAGGCTCTTCGGCCCCCAGAATGTTTCTGTCTGACACAGAGAATAGCATCCTGGGCAGGGACCTTAAATATCTGCAGAGACAACAGAGTTCAATAAATGGGAAGACTGAGGCAAACCAAGGGCACAGCTTCTCAACTCCAGCTCATCCCTGCAGTGTGAGGATGCGATTTCAGCATGACCACACGGTGTAAGATTAGCATTAGAGTTGGTCACATGTGACCCCAAATCCAAACTATTAGTATCTTAAGTAAACAGAGGTTTCTCTCTCTCTCCGTCTCTCTCATATATACTCAAACCGAGCCCCCCAGAGCCGACAGACGGTTAGAGTTCTTCCATTGCATTCTGAGGGTGTGGCCTGCACCCTCCTGGCCCAGAACGGAGGCTAGGCCTCTGGCCACCACACCTGTGATCCAGGCAGCAGGACAGAGGAAGGTGGGAAAAAGGGCAAAGACAATGTGCTCGCTGTGTTTAAGGAGGTTTCTTGAAAGCTCTCAGATGGTGTTTCTAGATTTTGTTGGCGGAACTGAGCCATGATTTCCCCCGGCTGTGAGGGGAGCTGGGAACGTAGCTTTAGTCCTGCTCATCTGTGTGCCAAGCCACAGACCAGGTGTTCTACGACTGAGTGGGTGTGGGTACTGGGATATGCCATGTAATGATCCTTTGCCTCCAAATAACATGCAGCCCATCTTCTCATGCCGGAACACACTGGGACGGGGGGAGGGGTGTAACCCTGCACCCCATCCAGCCCAGAGGTCAGGATGCCTGGGCGATGGCAGCCCTCACCATCGGGTCCTGATGCCCCACCACCTGTTGGGATGGTGCAGAAATAGCACACAGTAAAGACTCCTGATTGGGAGAAAAGGTATCTGGCCCCACAGTCGTGGCAGCTGTGGCCATAGTCAGGCTCCACTGGGCAGGCTTTTCAGACCTTCTTACGCTCAGGAGGAAGCTGCCTGGGGCAGCCCATCTGGCTGGCCTAGCTCTACTTTGGAGGGAGCTCCATGCCTACTGTCCCCTGTGGAGAAGTCAGGCTCTCTTAGTCACATGTCTTTGGTACAACTGCGTGACCTTTAGTCTATTTGTCCTGATGAACTCTGCATGCCTGAAACTGCCCCAGTAGGCTCATCTGGCTAGATTCAGGGGCAGGCTGGCCCTTCCACCTGCCCTTTGCGTAGAAACAACAGCTGGGGTGAGGGGTGACCTGGGAGAGCAACACCCTCACTTCCTTACTTCCAATTTTCATGTGAAATTGACTAAAACTTTTTGGCAACTGATGTTTGAAAATCACAATTCAGGACAAATAAACTTGCCTACGTGCCAGACGTGGCTGGCAGGTGTGAGTAAGGGGGCCACCGGATGGGAGAATTGGGGCTCCTCTATGGGGACCACTGGAAGGGGGAATTGGGGCTCCTCTAGGGGGGAAACCGGATGGGGGAATTGGGGCTCCTCTAGGGGGGCAACCGAATGGGGGAATTGGGGCTCCTCTGACACAAGCTCTCCTCTGAGAGTCTAATGCATCTGGGGAAGACCCCATACCATTCTCTTCATCTTGGCGGGTAGGACTAGTAATGCGCATCTTGGGGCAGAACTGGCTACAGTTGGAGGGCAGGACTCTTACAGGGGCCCTGGGGGTGTACCACCCCCGGGGGGTGAAGCTCAGGACAGTAACCTGGACTTACCAGCCCACCCCCTGGAGTACAGGGGAGGGGGTTCAGGATTGGCTCAAGGTCTGGGTATCCATATGTGTATCTGCCTGTGGTATGGGTTCTGCAGAAGGGACCCCAGGCCCAGGGTTGGGCAGGTGCTAAGTCAAGCCGTGCTGGCCCCCCCGCAGACTCCACCAACCGGGACTCTCTGGATATGATCGAGCGCTGCGTCTGCCTGGTGTGCCTGGACGCCCCCGGAGGCATGGAGCTCAGCGACACCAACCGGGCACTCCAGCTCCTCCACGGCGGAGGCTGCAGCAAGAACGGGGCCAACCGCTGGTACGACAAGTCCCTGCAGGTAAGCCGCCCCATGTCGTGGCTGGTGGCCTGAGCCACCTCGTGCTCACGTCCAGCAAGCTCGCTCAGTGGCCTCTGCTGCCACTCAGGATGCCACATATGGGGCCAGGGAAACCGAGGACATGTGCTGCTCCTGTTGGGCCCTGGACTGGCCAGAACTCCTCTCAGGAGCAAGTGGCCAAACCTAGCGCCAACTCNTGTTTTGCTTAAGGATGATGGGTTAGTACCTCTGGAGTGTAATGCTGTGCTGAGGTGGACTTCAAGGCAGCTTGACTGTATCCAGGTTATGCTTTTAGAATCTTTTCGTGATTTCCTGCTGGGACCTTTGTACACACTGAGCGTCTCCCTTTCCAAAGTCAGCTAAATCCAGCCTTTGTATAGTTAGAAAAATCATGAGTAACCTTTATAGTTCCCATGGGCCTTACAGAGACCGTCTCTCTAATCCTTATATTGATCCTGTGAACTGAGCCTTATTGGATCCATTTCAAATGAGAGCAAACTGAAGCCAGAGAGTTGACGCGATTTGTCAAAGCTCTCCCTGATGGAAGGTGGTAACCACAGAACTGGAATCAGGGATCCTGACTTGCAGGCCAGGCAGCAGTGGATGGGCCATCCTTGAGACACCTTTCTTTCACTCCTATCGTGAGATATTTTATTTCTCCCTGGGAATCTGCACGCCACCCAAATTGGGTCATCACCCTTCATTACTCATTTAGAGAAGTCATCAAGAGCCTGCCATGGGGTGGACACTAGATCCTGGGGATAATATCAGTGGTGGCCAGCCACACAGAGTCCATCAGAACACAGTCACACAAAGCAGACCCGGGTGGTGGCCCTGATGCGAGCTGGGAAGGGGAAGCAGGGCTAACAGGAGCCGAAGGGGCTTGCCCAGGACCCGAGGAGAGCATGCAAGGCCTCGGCTGAGCTCTTAGGGGTCGCCGGGCTACCTGAGCCAGGCAGCTGGGGGCTCTGCCTTCACACCCAGGGCATTTCTGGGAGGAGGCCACACAGTTTAGAGCTGCCTTGAGGCTCCTCTATCCTCAGGCCATGGCCACGGTGTTCTTTTCAGGAGATGATATGCTCTGGTGTTCCTAGAGAAAAGGTCTCCCTGAGAGGTGGGGGAGGTGAGCGGGATACAGGGGTCTTGACCTGGAGCCAAGCGGCTGATGTGGAGGGAGTTCTGCCCCGGAGGCCTGCTCGCTTCTCTCTGCCCTTGCAGTTCGTGGTGGGCCGAGACGGCACCTGCGGCGTGGTGTGTGAGCACTCCCCCTTTGACGGCATCGTCTTGGTGCAGAGCACGGAGCATCTGCTCAGGCACATGTGAGTCGGGGGGCCGGGCCCCTCCTGAGCCGTGAGAGGCCACGGGGGCCAAAGCCAGACTGCCCAGCAGAGGCCAAGCGAGGCCAGGAAAAACGTGGGCGGCCACTGAGGGGCTGCATGAGTCTGGCATGTGTCCTAGCAAAAGGCAAATTTGAAAACCAGCTTGAATGCCACGTCATATGCTTTATCGAGCTTGGGCGGAAGGGGCAGACTGAACGACAAGTTTAGCGCAGCTGGNTGCCCAGCAGAGGCCAAGCGAGGCCAGGAAAAACGTGGGCGGCCACTGAGGGGCTGCATGAGTCTGGCATGTGTCCTAGCAAAAGGCAAATTTGAAAACCAGCTTGAATGCCACGTCATATGCTTTATCGAGCTTGGGCGGAAGGGGCAGACTGAACGACAAGTTTAGCGCAGCTGGGGCAACATTTGGCCAAGAATTCTCAGCCCTAAGGGAACATTTGCTCTGGTCCAGGGAAGCCCAGGTCGACGTCCACTGTTTGTCCGGAGTCAGGTGTGGGCCCGCTGTTGACCCAGCACAGAGGGGAGCTGCACCTGTCTCTCTCCCCTCAGCCTGGGTCTCTCTCCCTACCTCCCAAGGTTGCCAGACTGAGTACTTCTCTGTCCCTTGGATACCCTAGGCCCCTTGCGCCATTCGTGATTTTGCTCATTCCCTCCTCCTAGAATCTTCTCCCTGAATCTATAAGTTCTGAATCTCTTCCATGATTTAGGGACTCTGTGCATGCGTGCTAAGTCATGACCTAGCATGACCTCAGTCGTGTCCAACTCTGTGACCCCATGGACTGTGACCCACCAGGCTCCTCTGTCCATGAGATTCTCCAGGCAAGAATACTGGAGTGGGTTGCCATGCCCTCCTCCAGGGGATCTTCTCACTCAGGGATTGAACCTGAGACTCTTACATCTCCTGTATTGACAGGCAGGTTCTTTACCACGTGCCGCCTGGGCTTCCCTAAAGGACTCTTTGCTGCTGCTGCTAAGTCTCTTCAGTCGTGTCCAACTCTGTGAGACCCCGTAGACGGCAGCCCACCAGGCTCCTTTAGGATCACTGAAAACCCAAACCAGCCCTCATCGACAGAAAAACACAATATGCTTGTTCCATTTGTCCCCAAGTTGCTTTTTTTTTTTTCTTAAGAGTTACTGGTGTAGCATGGTCAAACAGGAAAACATGAAAAGAAATCCTGGGCTTTGCAGTCAGATGGAACTGGATGGAGTCTTGGTTCGACCGCCCATTCTCAGAGTCCTTTCTTCTGTGCAATGGTTTGGTGGGCACACCAAACTCCAACAGCTAAGATGACTGCAGGGCAAAGAAATAAGCTGCCCACAGCTCCCCAGCTTGCAGGGCCACAGGAGGTCACCCCCTTGTCCTGCAGGGTGAAGACCAGCAAGAAGATGGTCCGAGCTGACTCGGTCAGCGAGCTCCCAGCACCCAGAAGGCTGAGGTGGAAATGCTCCCCGGAAATTCAAGGCCTCTTAGCCTCCTCAGCAGAAAAACTTCAACAGTAAGGAGAATGCCAGGTCTTTGGGGGTGATGCTCCGGGGGGATCACCATACCACCCCCCCACCCCACCAGCTGCCAAGGTGTCCTAGAAGCTTCCAGAGACCCCAGGTCCTCTGCCTCCCCTCACCCGCCTCCGCCCACCCCCCTCATGGAAACGCAGTCAGACTAAAGGGGAGTTGAACCTCTGGGGGAAATAACCTTGCCGAAGTATCCTTCATTTCCATAAAATGCAAACGCACATCTATTTCTTTCCGCAGGTTTCACCTGACTGAGCTGAGGCAAGGCGGGGAAATCATCTCCAGCTACCGGGGGAGGAGGGGGTTATTGCCAACTGGTTTGAATAAGTCATTTGAATCCAGGAGATTTTAATTTGCTTGAATTTACACTGTAACTTGACAAGGGGCCTTTTTTCCCCCAAGGGGAGCACTAACGGGACCCAGCAGGAGGCCCCAGGGGCGTTATAAGCTCCTGCTAGCAGTTGCAAGGTGTGCTGGGAGTCATGGTCTGGCAGCTAGATAGGACCTGGGCTGTTCGTTCCCTCATTCAGTAAATGGGCAGGAGTGCGTTCACTCACGCCTTCATCCATTTGCTCACCGTACACGTGCAGAGCTCTGAGGTGCTCCAGGCCTCTGACTGATAGGGCTCTGGGGACACACAGATCAATGTGCCATGAGTCCCGCCCTCCATACTTTGGTGGAGGAACTGGATCCCCAAAGCAAAAATGTCAGATGCAATAAGCGCCCAAAACAGAGACAGGTGTTTGGTCCTGAACCCACAGAGGACACTGGAGCCGAGTTCTGCCAGGAGGTACAGCGAAGGCTTTGCAGAAATGGGCCTTGAAGGGTAACTAGGAGTCCCAGCCAGCAGCTGGGAAAGAGACAGGTTCATAAGATCAGGTTGTTTGGAGGCCAGCAAGTGAGAGAAAGACCAGAGCTGGGGCAATAAAGGGAAGCTGGGGGCACGGTGCAGAGAACTTCCTGTCCTTATATCACGGGGACCGGAAGCTGTGCTGCGGTGTTGAGGAACCCCTGGAGGATCTAGGGCCTGGGGTTTCAGGGAGCCAGTGAGGAGGCTGGGGATGGCGCGGGTGAGCAGGACAGAGCGTGGCTGGGCCGAGGGATGGGGAGGGTGAGCCCACAGCGAGCTGCTGGAGGTGTGACAGACTTTCCAGGGGGAAGGAGAGAGGCCTCGGGTGTTCATCTGTAAGTGCTCGTACCTCAACCCCATGGGGCTGCTCTGGGGACGCGAAGGTGAGTGAGTTGGTGGGCTGGTGAGCCCTGGGCAGAAGAAAGAGTTGGCTTATTTCAGGGCTTCAGGCAGCTGGCGTGTGGTCCCAAGCACCCAGCTTTGCTTTCTAGAGGACCGGAAGAGCCAAGCGAGGCCTGTGGGTGGGGAAGCAGGAGAAGCTGTGGCGTCCTGAGCTGCCACAGAAGGCAGGTAGGGTTTGAGGGGCCAGGGCTTGGCCAAGAAGCTTTCCAGGTGGCTGCGGTGACTGTGGGCTCAGCCTGTCCAGGGACAGTGGGTCAACAGGACAGACTGAAGGGTGAGTTCCCATGAGAACTGGGCCCTCTCCGAGTCCTGCTGGGTCCTCAGAACCTGGCATGGCCCAACTGGAGCTGAGCTTACGTGACTGGAAGAATCATTCAAGGCAAAGCAGGCAGGGAACACTGAATCCTGAGGGAGGGCGGGAGCAGGGGTCAGGGCTGCCCACCCAGGGCTCTGCACACACACACACGCACGCACACGCACACATGGCTGGTGGCCAGATATGGGGATTGCTACATGTTGCTCCTGCAAGCCATCAGCCCGGACCCCAAACTCGTTATGCAGGAGACTGGTCAATATAGTGAAGGCAAGGGAGTGGGGAGACCAGTGCTGAAGGTCTGTCTCAGTGTGGACTCAGGGAATCTTCCTTCTACTTGACAGTGATTTGTGGGCAGCAAGAGTCTGGGCATATCACAGGAGGCTCAGCATCCGTTTCTGGGTAAAGTGGATTTTCAGTCTCCAACAAAGCCCGGATGAGCAGCTTTAGCTGTGGTGACTGTCGCCAGCGGCCAGGCCCCAAGCCTTTCTTCCCTCAGCGCAACAGGGATGAGTCCCAGTGAGAGATGCTGATTGCAGGCATCAGAGAAGCAGGCTTTTCCCCGAACATGGGGGGCTGGCAGGTCTGGCAAGACGGCCAGGAGGCCCAGCGAGTCCATGGGGATGCTGGACACACTTCACAAACAGGTCAAAATGCACGGCCACTATGAGGCCTGCTTCTGGGGCAACGAATTTCTAGGGCTCTGTAGGCTGTGCTCTCCTTGCCCTTGCAAACGACCCTTGTGCTTCTGAATCCCTCCCTGCAGCCAGGCCCACCTCCCCCACCCCCAGTACAGAGCCACTGCCCTACCCAGCCCCGCCTCACCCTCAGTTCAGAGTCCCCTGGTCAGCATGCCCTCCGCCACCTCCATACATCAAGGCCTGCCTCTGACTGTGTCCGGGACACCTTACTGCTTTGACGTGGACCAGGCTCGAGAAACTTCATTAGACTCTGTGGTGAGTGCATTCTATTCTGCATGCCGTGAAAGCTGCTTTCCTTTTTCTTCCACAGAATAGTAAAGAATCTCGACTTCACCGTTTATAAGTTTGATGACTATGGGAAAGCATTCATTAAGCAGCAGAGATGCAGCCCCGACGCCTTTATTCAGGTGGCCCTCCAGCTGGCCTTCTACAGGTGAGCACAGCCTGCTGGGGGCTGACTGGTGAGCTCCTCGGGTCTAGAAGCATCTTGGACGGAGGGATGACTCTCTGTGAGCCTAGAGGATGGGGGTGTGACCAGGGCAGGCTGCACGGAAGGACCCTGTCACCGAAAGCTGGCAAGCAATGAGCAGGCGCGCAGAGTTCATGGGGGTGGAGGGACGCAGAGCTGACAGAGGCCAGGCAGGTGGCGGGAACGCCAGGTGGTTCCCTCCTGATCCCAGCCAGCCCAGCTGGGGTGCTGGAGCTGTGTNGGCAAGCAATGAGCAGGCGCGCAGAGTTCATGGGGGTGGAGGGACGCAGAGCTGACAGAGGCCAGGCAGGTGGCGGGAACGCCAGGTGGTTCCCTCCTGATCCCAGCCAGCCCAGCTGGGGTGCTGGAGCTGTGTCCTGTTCCACCCAGTTTTCCTGGTCTTGACAAGGAGATGGAACTAGCATCCCTGCCCACCCCCTGGTGGGTCAAGTCAAACATCTGGGGCTTCACTGGTTTCTGTCGCTCATTCCCCTCACCCCACAGCAGTTCTCCCCCATCCTCTGCCTTCCACCTCCACGTCCCCGCCATCCGATGTTTGGTCAACCGCAGCCTGCCTTTGCAGGCCTCTGCTTCCAATCTTGTCCCCAGTAATCCCGTCTTCATGAAGCGTGAACTTTGAAATATCCAAATCAGATTCCATCACCTACCACCTCGAACCCTCCCAGTGGTTTCCCATCATGCTTAGAACAAAGTCCAGGCTTAGAAAGGGTCTTTGTGAACCAGCCTTCCCGGGGCCCTGCCCCCAAGCTCTCTCCCACCTCCAGACCTTTGCTTTGTGCCAGTGCCTCTGCCTACCCACCTGTCACCGCCACGGTGCACACACCAGCTCCTTGCTACAGCTCAGGTCTCAGCTCAGGCGCCAGCCCTCAGAGCCCACCTCGGAGCCTCTGCCACCAGTTCTGGGACAGCATGCCATGATCTTTTTCATTCATGGCAGTTGTTACGCACGTGGGCGCCCTTGTTCATGGATTTGCTGACTTTGTTTTCTAAGCTGTCTCCCCGAGGCGTGATGTTCTCGGTTATCTTGCGTGCCTGGGACAGAGTAGGCACCAGGGACTGTCAGAGGACACTGCCGGGGTTTTAGCCTGGGGCGGCGTGGTCTGTGTGTGGTTTAGAAAAATCCCGTAAATAGTAGCTCTGTCCTGGGGAAGAGAAGCAGANAGCTCCTGCTAGCAGTTGCAAGGTGTGCTGGGAGTCATGGTCTGGCAGCTAGATAGGACCTGGGCTGTTCGTTCCCTCATTCAGTAAATGGGCAGGAGTGCGTTCACTCACGCCTTCATCCATTTGCTCACCGTACACGTGCAGAGCTCTGAGGTGCTCCAGGCCTCTGACTGATAGGGCTCTGGGGACACACAGATCAATGTGCCATGAGTCCCGCCCTCCATACTTTGGTGGAGGAACTGGATCCCCAAAGCAAAAATGTCAGATGCAATAAGCGCCCAAAACAGAGACAGGTGTTTGGTCCTGAACCCACAGAGGACACTGGAGCCGAGTTCTGCCAGGAGGTACAGCGAAGGCTTTGCAGAAATGGGCCTTGAAGGGTAACTAGGAGTCCCAGCCAGCAGCTGGGAAAGAGACAGGTTCATAAGATCAGGTTGTTTGGAGGCCAGCAAGTGAGAGAAAGACCAGAGCTGGGGCAATAAAGGGAAGCTGGGGGCACGGTGCAGAGAACTTCCTGTCCTTATATCACGGGGACCGGAAGCTGTGCTGCGGTGTTGAGGAACCCCTGGAGGATCTAGGGCCTGGGGTTTCAGGGAGCCAGTGAGGAGGCTGGGGATGGCGCGGGTGAGCAGGACAGAGCGTGGCTGGGCCGAGGGATGGGGAGGGTGAGCCCACAGCGAGCTGCTGGAGGTGTGACAGACTTTCCAGGGGGAAGGAGAGAGGCCTCGGGTGTTCATCTGTAAGTGCTCGTACCTCAACCCCATGGGGCTGCTCTGGGGACGCGAAGGTGAGTGAGTTGGTGGGCTGGTGAGCCCTGGGCAGAAGAAAGAGTTGGCTTATTTCAGGGCTTCAGGCAGCTGGCGTGTGGTCCCAAGCACCCAGCTTTGCTTTCTAGAGGACCGGAAGAGCCAAGCGAGGCCTGTGGGTGGGGAAGCAGGAGAAGCTGTGGCGTCCTGAGCTGCCACAGAAGGCAGGTAGGGTTTGAGGGGCCAGGGCTTGGCCAAGAAGCTTTCCAGGTGGCTGCGGTGACTGTGGGCTCAGCCTGTCCAGGGACAGTGGGTCAACAGGACAGACTGAAGGGTGAGTTCCCATGAGAACTGGGCCCTCTCCGAGTCCTGCTGGGTCCTCAGAACCTGGCATGGCCCAACTGGAGCTGAGCTTACGTGACTGGAAGAATCATTCAAGGCAAAGCAGGCAGGGAACACTGAATCCTGAGGGAGGGCGGGAGCAGGGGTCAGGGCTACCCACCCAGGGCTCTGCACACACACACACGCACGCACACGCACACATGGCTGGTGGCCAGATATGGGGATTGCTACATGTTGCTCCTGCAAGCCATCAGCCCGGACCCCAAACTCGTTATGCAGGAGACTGGTCAATATAGTGAAGGCAAGGGAGTGGGGAGACCAGTGCTGAAGGTCTGTCTCAGTGTGGACTCAGGGAATCTTCCTTCTACTTGACAGTGATTTGTGGGCAGCAAGAGTCTGGGCATATCACACGAGGCTCAGCATCCGTTTCTGGGTAAAATGGATTTTCAGTCTCCAACAAAGCCCGGATGAGCAGCTTTAGCTGTGGTGACTGTCGCCAGCGGCCAGGCCCCAAGCCTTTCTTCCCTCAGCGCAACAGGGATGAGTCCCAGTGAGAGATGCTGATTGCAGGCATCAGAGAAGCAGGCTTTTCCCCGAACATGGGGGGCTGGCAGGTCTGGCAAGACGGCCAGGAGGCCCAGCGAGTCCATGGGGATGCTGGACACACTTCACAAACAGGTCAAAATGCACGGCCACTATGAGGCCTGCTTCTGGGGCAACGAATTTCTAGGGCTCTGTAGGCTGTGCTCTCCTTGCCCTTGCAAACGACCCTTGTGCTTCTGAATCCCTCCCTGCAGCCAGGCCCACCTCCCCCACCCCCAGTACAGAGCCACTGCCCTACCCAGCCCCGCCTCACCCTCAGTTCAGAGTCCCCTGGTCAGCATGCCCTCCGCCACCTCCATACATCAAGGCCTGCCTCTGACTGTGTCCGGAACACCTTACTGCTTTGACGTGGACCAGGCTCGAGAAACTTCATTAGACTCTGTGGTGAGTGCATTCTATTCTGCATGCCGTGAAAGCTGCTTTCCTTTTTCTTCCACAGAATAGTAAAGAATCTCGACTTCACCGTTTATAAGTTTGATGACTATGGGAAAGCATTCATTAAGCAGCAGAGATGCAGCCCCGACGCCTTTATTCAGGTGGCCCTCCAGCTGGCCTTCTACAGGTGAGCACAGCCTGCTGGGGGCTGACTGGTGAGCTCCTCGGGTCTAGAAGCATCTTGGACGGAGGGATGACTCTCTGTGAGCCTAGAGGATGGGGATGTGACCAGGGCAGGCTGCACGGAAGGACCCTGTCACCGAAAGCTGGCAAGCAATGAGCAGGGGCGCAGAGTTCATGGGGGTGGAGGGACGCAGAGCTGACAGGCCAGACAGGTGGCGGCAACGCCAGGTGGTTCCCTCCTGATCCCAGCCAGCCCAGCTGGGGTGCTGGAGCTGTGGCCTGTTCCACCCAGTTTTCCTGGTCTTGACAAGGAGATGGAACTAGCATCCCTGCCCACCCCCTGGTGGGTCAAGTCAAACATCTGGGGCTTCACTGGTTTCCGTCGCTCATTCCCCTCACCCCACAGCAGTTCTCCCCCATCCTCTGCCCTCCACCTCCACGTCCCCGCCATCCGATGTTTGGTCAACTGCAGCCTGCCTTTGCAGGCCTCTGCTTCCAATCTTGTCCCCAGTAATCCCGTCTTCATTGAAGCGTGAACTTTGAAATATCCAAATCAGATTCCGTCACCTCCCACCTCGAACCCTCCCAGTGGTTTCCCATCATGCTTAGAACAAAGTCCAGGCTTAGAAAGGGTCTTTGTGAACCAGCCTTCCCGGGGCCCTGCCCCCAAGCTCTCTCCCACCTCCAGACCTTTGCTTTGTGCCAGTGCCTCTGCCTACCCACCTGTCACCGCCACGGTGCACGCACCAGCTCCTTGCTACAGCTCAGGTCTCAGCTCAGGCGCCAGCCCTCAGAGGCCACCTCGGAGCCTCTGCCACCAGTTCTGGGACAGCATGCCATGATCTGTTTCATTCATGGCAGTTGTTACGCACGTGGGCGCCCTTGTGCATGGATTTGCTGCCTTTGTTTTCTAAACTGTCTCCCCGAGGCGTGATGTTCTCGGTTATCTTGCGTGCCTGGGACAGAGTAGGCACCAGGGACTGTCAGAGGACACTGCCGGGGTTTTAGCCTGGGGCGGCGTGGTCTGTGTGTGGTTTAGAAAAATCCCGTAAGTAGTAGCTCTGTCCTGGGGAAGAGAAGCAGAGAAGACAGGGTAGGGAGCCAAATTGGCCTTTTATGAGAGGCGAAAAATAATGCAAAATAGATCTTCCCCAAGTGGCCCCAGCGTTCCAGAAGCAGCAGTCGTAAACCAGCACGGGTGCTGTGTAGTAAATGGCGCCACACCCCCACCAGCACCTGCTCCCGATCTGCAATCAGGACAGGCGTAAAGCGACTCGGAGAAGGCCCTGGCACGGAGGTATCACTAATGAGTGCTGGCATCCCAGACTCCAGTGTCCCCTGCAGGGAGTGTGACTCGTGGGGAAGGGAGTGCAGCCCCTCTGAATGTCATCGGTCAGGTTGACATCACGCCACACAGGGACTGTGCTCACCACCAGGGTGTGTGGGCCTCGCCAGCACTGGGCTGTGGAAGGGCCCAGCCTCTGGAGCTGCAGTCAGTGCCGTTCTGATGGCATGTGGCCGAAACAGGCCATGCGGTCAGTGCCCTGCTTGTGCCGTGGCTGGAGACTCTGCTGCCCTGGTGCTCAGGCACTTCAGAGTGTCAGATCCAAGTCCCGGGGGGTAGGGACGGAGCCCTCTTCCTCTGCCCTCCAGGGAGCTTTGCTGTCACTGGACATGGCCAGGAATAGGTGAGGCCAGAGGCTCCCAGGCTCATTGGATAGGCAAAATACCACCTGCTGCCTATGGAATGAATGCTTTGGAGTTTCAACTATAACAAAAAAAATTTTTTTAATCTGCTTCTAGATTCAGCAGAAACCTGGAAGCTGCCTATACTGGGGCTGATCCACTACCAGTCAGTGATGGCATCTAGGGCTCAGCATGGTGTTTGCTCCAAGGGGCTGTAGAGGAAATGAGCTCCCTGCCAGAGTCTTGGGGGAAAATGAGACCTGAGTACAGGAAATGCCACTTTCTTGGCAAGTCATACAGTGTCAAGCACTGTACCCAACCAGACTCTCAGTTCCCCACTCCTGAACTCACCCAGGGCAAGGGAGCCTTGCCTGGAGGAGGCCGAGATACAAGGCCACAACATGTGGTGTGACTGCGGGCCGCCACTGACCCTCTCCGGGTTCTGAGTCTTTCCCCTCTCTGACCCCTTAACACCCACAGCCTCACTGACCGGTAGGAAAGGTGTTTGCCAGCCTGGTGCACAAGCCTAAGGGTGCTTGCTCAGTTCACATATCTGAGGAAGAGACTCGCCCTGACTGGTGGGGCCAGCAGTCACAGACGTGAGGAAGGAGAGACAGCCCTGGCACCCATGGGTCACTTTGGAAGCATCGCTGCCCCTGGACAGCAGGCCTGTGCAGCAGCTGGCACCCATGGCCACTGCGGCCCCCTCCCTGCCTCGATCCGAGGTCATGCTTCAATTGTTTTTAAATGAAACGGGATTCCCTCAAGAGTGGGAATGATGGATTATTCCATGCTGTACTATTAATCACTCGCTCATTGGGTCTTGCAGAAAATTCTAGGTTTCCCACCAGATTGGGACTTAAAAAAAAACAACCACCAGTCATGTCTTCCTTATGTTTTATACCCACACAGTATTACCCTCGCAGGAAAGTGTGCTCAGCTCTTCACATCAGAGCTCCCAGCATTCATCTTTGGGGAATCTCCTCCAGAATTCTGTTAGCATTAAAATGAGAGACTGTGCCGAGTGAAGGCAGGACTGTAAAACTCAAGGCAGGCCAGGCTATTCTTCCTTCAGCATTTACGACTCCCTGAGAAGGCAGCACTGTGCTGTTCCCCCTTCATCCTGTACAGGCTCCACGGGAAGCTCGTGCCCACCTACGAGAGCGCCTCCATCCGCCGGTTCCACGAGGGACGGGTGGACAACATTCGATCGGCCACGCCGGAGGCGCTGCGTTTTGTGAAAGCCGTCGCTGACCCCCACACCGCCGCCGTGCCGGTACGTCTTGCTGGCCTGAGGGGCCTCAGGGAGGTCGGGGGCAGCTGTGGGCCGCCTGCGGCTCAGCCCCGGGACACCCGGTTCCTTTGGCTGGTCTGCACCCGAGCAGCCTCCCAAAGCCCCGTGCGCTGTGTCTGTACGTTTACAGGATTCGGAGAAGCTGCTGCTCCTGAAGGACGCCATCCGAGCCCAGACGGAGTACACAGTCAGGGTGAGTGAGCTCGCCTGCGCTCAGGACCCCGGCTGGCCCGGAGCCGGGGCCTCAGCACGGACTCGGGGTGACAGCTGGGCCACTTGGTGAGGCCACCTTGCCTCTCAGAGCCTCCTCTTTCTTATTTTTAAAAGCTGGGTCACACGGCACTCCTGCTTTTTACGTGGATTTTATAGGAATACAATGTCTTTGAAACAACACCAGTAATAATAGCACCAACATGTAAAGCACCTTAAAGTTTATATAAGGGAAGGCTATGTGGTTAGCGCAGGCTCAGTGACGCAGTGTTTATTCCCACCCAGGGCTGTTTCTGCCTTCTTATTCTCCATGTATTTATTTATTTATACTTCTTGTGAATAAAAGGATTTTTTTTAGCTGAAAATTAATGATGAAATTGAAACGGTAAGGAAAATGCTTTCCTGGGTTAGGAAAATAATATATTTTCTGGCATTGCAAAGCCATCATTTGCATACAAACCAAAAATAAGCTACTGCTTGGACTGGTGATCAGTATATTAATTGTGAATCATTCTGATACAGTCTTTGAAGGATCAAACAATCTGTGAAAAGGAGTTTACTTTGTATGTACTTTGTTTCCGATCTATGTATCTGAAAGCAAACACAACGCAGATCTGGGTTCTAGAACAGCCAGTGTAGGCTTTTCTCCAGCTCAGTTGCCAGGTCCCAGGTTCATCTGAATGGCTATTTGTTCTGTTTGGGGAGAATCAAGCTCGCTCTCGTGTCTTCCGTGGGTATCCTTTGTCTTTCTGCTCCACGCCAAGCAAGGCATTAGTTGCCGGCAAATAAAAAATGAAGCCCTGTCCTCGGAGAGTTCACTGTGTAGTAGGGAAAAGAAGCCTTAAATATCTCAGGAAGTGGCAGAGAACAGGGAGGGATAAGTCCCTTCTGCTTGGGAAAGCCAGGTGAGCTGCCTGGAGGAAGCAGTGCTTCCTATGAGACTTAGAGCGGGGAATGTGTGCCAGGCAGATGTGGACGGGAAGCATGGCCCTGGAAGGGAGCAGGACACGCAAAGGCAAGGGCTCACAATGTTTACTTATGAAGCTCTCTTTCTAGTAAAGCTATTGGAGGATGTAGACCACTAACGTAAGAGAGTAAAACACAAAAAGGAAAATCATAGACTTAAACATCAGAAGATTCAACACACCAGAAGGAGGTCGAGAAACAGGATGAGAGCAAAGGGAGGTCCCAAGGTGACAGCTAGCTGTTCAGCAGACCCAGGGAACAGTCAGTCCACAGAGAAGCAAGAAGAGAAAGGAGAAACTAAACTGATAAATTATCTGATACATTTTTATGCATTAAGGGAAGTTTTACAGTTCTGGCTGAGGATTTACGAATCAATAAATTGTAGGTACATAGAAAGATAGGCAAGTGGGAAAATCATAATTTAGTCATCTACAAACTGTCGATTCTAGGGAACCAAAAAAACTGATTAAGGAAATCTAATCCNAATCAAGCTCGCTCTCGTGTCTTCCGTGGGTATCCTTTGTCTTTCTGCTCCACGCCAAGCAAGGCATTAGTTGCCGGCAAATAAAAAATGAAGCCCTGTCCTCGGAGAGTTCACTGTGTAGTAGGGAAAAGAGGCCTTAAATATCTCAGGAAGTGGCAGAGGACAGGGAGGGATAAGTCCCTTCTGCTTGGGAAAGCCAGGTGAGCTCCCTGGAGGAAGCAGTGCTTCCTATGAGACTTAGAGCGGGGAATGTGTGCCAGGCAGATGTGGACGGGAAGCATGGCCCTGGAAGGGAGCAGGACACGCAAAGGCAAGGGCTCACAATGTTTACTTATGAAGCTCTCTTTCTAGTAAAGCTATTGGAGGATGTAGACCACTAACGTAAGAGAGTAAAACACAAAAAGGAAAATCATAGACTTAAACATCAGAAGATTCAACACACCAGAAGGAGGTCGAGAAACAGGATGAGAGCAAAGGGAGGTCCCAAGGTGACAGCTAGCTGTTCAGCAGACCCAGGGAACAGTCAGTCCACAGAGAAGCAAGAAGAGAAAGGAGAAACTAAACTGATAAATTATCTGATACATTTTTATGCATTAAGGGAAGTTTTACAGTTCTGGATGAGGATTTACGAATCAATAAATTGTAGGTACATAGAAAGATAGGCAAGTGGGAAAATCATAATTTAGTCATCTACAAACTGTCGATTCTAGGGAACCAAAAAAACTGATTAAGGAAATCTAATCCTAGCACATGCAGGACTGAGGACTCAGCTGTGAATACTCGCATAATTATAGCCATGCAAACAGGGAATGTTGATCAAGCGATGAGTTCAGATCTCGCTCTGTTGGAAGCACAGGGGAGTGGAAGTGTATTTGGGAAGGAGGGTATCAAAGAGCCAAAGTTTCATCTGCTATAATAAGGAAATTGGAAAACGCAGCAGCAGCAGTCTAAGCGTGTTATTCTGAACTAGAAAGTCAGTTGCTTAAAGGGTTCCAAGTGCTTGCTTCTATGGAGTGGGACTCAGTGCTGGCAAAGTGACAGAAGCCTTTGGCTTATTTGGTTTTTTTAAAACTATAAATATACAACTTTGATAGTAACTTAAAATTTTATGAAAATTTGAGGAAAATATTCTCCAAAGCATTGCCATAGGGTTCTGCTGTGTTAACTGTTTTAAGTTGGTGAAAACAGCTAAATGAAAGAGGTCGGGGATCTGGAAGAGAGCCGTAAGGACGCTCTGTAGGCCCCTGGTTGGATATGCGCGGTAAGGGACCGGGTGGCGGGGGGAGCCAGGAAACCTCCACGTATCTGGCTAGCGTATTTGGCAGAGGTTACGGAGAAAGGAAATTCCGAGGACAGGAGCAAATGTGGTCCAGACACGCTGTCACATCCTCTCAAAGCGCCGTGTGCTTCTGCTCCCTAGTATTTGCTCAGCTGATGATCACAAGTCTATTTGTATGATTGGTGCTTATGTCTCCCACCCCACCCAAGGCTCCATGAGGCTGAGTCTGCGGCTGCTTTGTTCTCTAGCAGCTGCTCAGGCACACAGTAGGCAGGCAGGTAAGGTTCTTGAGTGAACAAAAGCCTGGATGTTGAGTCACTTTGCTCGTCACTCCTCGTGGCTCTGATCCGAAGAGTCTGTTGAATCATCCCCAGTTGCTACAGTAGCTTCAGAGACGGTGAAAGCCGGGGTGGATTGGCTGCCGGACAGTGTGGCTGCTCTGATAATCCACTCAAAGCCACCGTCAGGCGGCGGCGACCTGAGAAACGGACGCGCATCTGCTTCGTAGCTGGCCTGGCTCACAGTGCCTCGCCTCTGTCCTGACGGGGCGCGTCCACAGCGAGTGGTGACTGTATAACGTGTCTTTCCAGCCTATAATCAGGTGTGTCTGGAGAGACCGGGGCCCCCGAGTCATCTTTATGCTTCCATTCTCAGCTGAAAGAGAACAGCAGTCAAATTCCAAAATGCACCTCGTAAACCTGAACGAAGTCCACTGTGGTTGAAGATTTCCACCTGTGTGCGGCCCCTTAGCTAAGGGGCCATCTTATGTGACGGTGAAGCCCCCAGGAATTACTCACAGTTACCCTGAGGGTGATCCACAGGTTATTACAAGAGGCCGGAGGAGGGACTTCCCTGGGAGCACAGTGGACAGGAATCCACCTGCCAATACAGAGGACACGAGTTCAATCCGGGTCCGGGAGGGTTCCACGTGCTGTGGAGCTACTAAGCCCATGAGCCTCAACGCTGAGCCCACGTGCTGTAGCTACCGAAGCCCATGAGCCCTGTAGCCTGTGCTCGGCAGCCAGCGAAGCCGCCGCAGTGAGAGGCCCGCACCCCACAGAGGAGAGTCGCCCCCACTCCCCACAACCAGAGAAAGCCCACAGGAAGCAACAAAGATGCAGCACGGCCAAAAATAAAATAAATGAAATTTAAAATTATTTTAAAAGAAAGAGGCCTCTATGTCTCACAAATCGGGCCCCACAAATTGCCCCAATCAAACATGTAATCTGTGCAGAACCCCTGTGTCTGCTGCACAAAACCCCTGTGCCTGCCCTGGCTCCACTGGCCCCTTCCAGCCACACCACCACCCCTGAGCTCCTCCTACGTAGGAGTCTCCGCTGCTATTCTCTTGTCCTTTGATAAGATTTCAAATGCCTGTGACAAAAAGAAAGACCCTTTCTTTCCTCCGAAAACCCTTGAAAATGTGAGGCAAGCCTCTGCTAAGCTGTCTAGCTCCTGTCTCAAAATTACTCTTAGATTATGAGTCCAGCTCAGTTGAATTGATTCTGAGCCTGTGAAACAGCAGCCGAGATTCAAGGACACCTCAGCACCCTCTGCCCCTCATTCCTGGGGCTCCTGCTGGAGGATGAAGTGTTGGCTGTGGTGAAAGCCCATCCAGTGGCAGCCTGGGCACCCCTACCCGTGCTTGGATGGGCTCCAGCCAGCACCTGTGCTCCTGCCCAGCTTCTGCCCCTGAAGGGGTGCCCAGGAGGGCTAAGCCAGCCCTGCTGTTTCCACTTGGAGCATGAGGGGTTATACACGCTGAACATCGGCAGGGACCATGCTGTTGGGGGGTGGGCAGCCAGACTCAGCGGCTTTTAACTCGGGCACCCTCATCTAGAACCCTCCCTTCTCTGGCTTATCCCGGGTGTGAAGAAATACACGGAGCAGAGGCCACGTAGGAGTGCTTGGTCCTGGGCAGCCGCCACACATGGACGCGGTCCACAGCAAGCACTGGGTGGGCGCGAGCCATTCGAGGCCCCACGGGCTTTGCAGCCTAGAGAGGAGGGAAGGAGGGGAAGCGCGTGTCTCAGGCCCTGCTCTCTGTCCCAGGCCATAACAGGGATGGCCATCGACAACCACCTGCTGGGGCTGCGGGAGCTGGCCCGGGAGACATGCGGGGAGCTGCCTGAGATGTTCACGGATGAGACGTACCTCATGAGCAACCGCTTCGTGCTCTCCACCAGCCAGGTACTGCCCAGCGCAGCCAGCACCCGAGCACTTAGTGGAAGCAGTGGGCTTTCTCATGAGCTGAGTGATTACACCCCACTGCTTGGAATCAGCCCGGTCCTGGCTCTGCTTCCAGTGAACCGCATGCCCTTCAGCAGAAGGACCGAAATGCCCCGAGTGCTGCTTTCCCCATTTCTAAATGTGCGTGATCACAAATGCCTCCTTAGCAGAGGTGGGCAGGATGGGAGAATACCCGCTCTGGTGCCCTAACCATTAGGCCTCCTTCTTCCAATGTTGCCCAAGAGGCGGTGTCCTATGGGCCCAGAGGCAAGTCCTGGCTCAATCAGATGCGATGATGTAGGTAGAAAGCCCTGACCCCCAGTGCTTGGCACGGACAGAGTCCTCCAAGCAGGTCACAGACCTCATCGCAAGGGGCCACTCCAGCATCTCCTAAACCAGCGCTACAGCCTTGTTCTGTTGGAGGACCGCCAACACAAAAACAGAACACGACCTGTTAGAGAAACTGCCCACCCCTCCCCCTGCCCGCCCTGCAAATGCCAGTTCACTAAAACTCCACCTCATCTGCGAAAAGCAGAACGTGGGCAATAAAAAGGGCTGAAAAGTTGTGTTTGAGGATAAAAGCCCACTCGGTAATTTCGCTTTGTCGTTACGGCAGTGAGCTTGCAGACGTGAGTAAACGAGGGCACAACAGAAAACATAAATTCTTCAGGAAACCATCCGTGGGCAAAAAGTGCTTCGGAACGCTTTATGGCCTTCGGCTGTTGCACGGCAAATTTATCTGACAATGAGGTGACTCTATTAGCAAGACTAATGGTCTGTTCTGCCCCATTAAAGCGGCCAGTGTCATTTCTGAAGGCCTGTGGGTTTAAAACACACACCGCCCTGCACCTGCTCAAGAAGGCGCTCCATTTTCCCCTCTGAAACCAGCTAATACACTTAATTCAGGGTGTGGTGGTATTTTTTTCTCCAACTGGAATGAACACTGATGGCTTCAGTGCCTTCAGAAGCAGTTTTTCTTGGCTTGTGATCTGCATGACAAAATCGCAGCCTTCTGAATTCAAAATGTATCAGGTACATAACTGAAAACTCCATTTGATTGCAATCTCTGAAATGCCCGATGCTGGGTAATTGTGCGTGACCAGGCTGTGGGGAGACAAGCAGGCCAGCCAGGCGATACTGACAGTAATTAAGGATGTGGGGAAAAATCGACAGGGGAGAGGAGCCAGATTTCCTCCTCATAAATTACTCCCGCTGGGAGGCCATCTAACTGTTGGGTGCCACCAGGGTGCCATTTAGTAAATTGCTCTGATTGCCTGGGTGATTCAAACAGCCCCCAGGTGAAGGAGAGATTCGGCCCAGCACCGGGTCACTCTGGGAGCTTCCGACTCCGCGAGTAGAGCAGACTTCACGCCAGGGTAGGGCTTATTGCCTCTCTTCTGATTCCTGCAGCTAGATGGGTTTGTTTTGATGACTCTGGCTGTGGCCATCCGTGATGAAGCAATCAGTTGATGTGCTTAGTTCAGTCACACACCCAGGTGGGAAATAGTCAAAGAGAAGCAAATATCTCCTTGAGGCCCGTGGACTTCTAGAACGTCATGCTTTGAGTAGACTTTCAGAACAAGCAACCTCTGACCTGTCCTCTCCTCCAGGTGCCCACCACCATGGAGATGTTTTGCTGCTATGGCCCCGTGGTACCCAATGGGTACGGTGCCTGCTACAACCCCCAGCCAGAGAGCATCCTTTTCTGCATCTCCAGCTTCCACAACTGCAAGGAGACATCGTCAACCAAGTTTGCAAAAGCTGTGGAAGAAAGCCTCCTTGAAATGAGACGCCTCTGCAGTCTGCCACTGTCTGCCACAGGCAAGCCACCGGCAACAAAGGAAAAAGTAACAAGGCCCAGTCAGGGGCATCAACCTTGATGGCTGCCACCAGCTTTCAGCTCCTCAACCTAGCATTCTGCAGCTGCCAGACCCCGCTGAACCCCTTGCTCCCAACCTTCACCATGGCTTTCTGTAGCTTCCCTATAACTCCAGACCCAACACAGACCGCACTGAGGGTTCACACAGAGCTGGACTGGTAGGAGGAACGCATGGCTCGTGAGGCGTGGAACCACCATCATTTATCAAGGTGTCTTCGGGCCTCTGTGTTGGGAAGTAAGACCAGCCTGGCTCTGAGGTGGCCCAGGTGAGATGGGGAAGCCACCACTGCCTTCCCTCCATAGCCACAGCAGCTCAGAATTGGTGTGTGCTTCCCGGCAGGACCCAGCATGTCCAATGAGAGAATGAATCACCTTATTATGTACAGTGTACCCAAATGAACCGTGAAGGGAGAGGCTAACCCCAGGCCATTGCCTTGTGTCTCTTGGGGAGGAGTAGAGGGCTTTGTTTTCAGATTCAAAGCAGTCTGATCCTGGCATTCAGAGCGACCCGCCCTGAGACACGTGGTCCTGTAAGCAGTACCCACCCCCCCCCACACACACACACACACACACACACACACACACACACACACACACACACAGAGCCCAAGTTAATTTAAAATACAGTGATCTGGGCCTGCAAACACATTTCTCCTTTTGCCTCCCAGAAGCAGCCTTCCACTGAGCTCAGAAAATCTGGTCTGGCTGCTCTGAAAGGGGAAGAAAATGGTCTGCCATTGCCCTGGAGTAGCTGCTGCTCCCTGCTTTCCCTGGGGGCCTGGCAGGGACCTGTCCACCTCCCCAGGGATCCTGCCGCTTGCGTTTTTTCTGGTTGCGTTCCCACTCGCCTTCACGAGAAACATGCCCTGATCGGCGATCTGCCTTTAGGAGGAGAGCAGAGTGCTGCAGGGGGTTTCTGTTGCTGTCGTTTCCTTGTTTTGTTTCGTTCATTCTTAAGAGAGGCTTTTAAGAAAAGCTCTGTGACATTAATTTCAGAACACGATCTCAGCGGCCTGAGCTGGACATCCTTGGACAGCTGGGACTAACAGGCATGTGGAGGAGCCCAAATCAGAGCTCTTCACAGGCCTGGGGGCCGAGGGCGCAGCTGGTGAAGAGAGGGGCTGGGAGGAGGGAATGGCTGTGCGCAGAGCCAGCCCTGACGGAGGGGCCAACCGTCCGCAGAACTGAGCTGGGAGTGTCCGGGGAGGCAGTGATCACGGAGGAGGTGTGAGAGGCACTTTCTGCTAGGGCATATTTTTATGGAAAAGCAACCAGAAAAATCAAAACTGCAAATAGCCAAGGCAGCCTGCTTCTGTCCCGAGGAGGTGCAGAGCTGGGCTCCTGTCTCGGGGTTCTGCCATGCTTCCTGCGGGTCTTCCGAAAAGAAGACAAGCCCTCTACTCCTCCCGCAAAGACGTGAGGCAATGACCTGCCCATGCTGCTCTGTATAACCCTCCCCTGTGGCCCAGGGACCCTTAATGTGTCTCTTCTTTGGAGCACTGTACGAGCTCTCTGCCGTTTGACTAACATAGAAGCAGGCGGGGCTGAGGCGGCGGGCAGCATTTTGACCTTTGCTGGGACCTTTGATAACACAGACAACCCTAAGCTGTAAATTCCTCGAGCTGCTGGTTTTANTGAGGCAATGACCTGCCCATGCTGCTCTGTATAACCCTCCCCTGTGGCCCAGGGACCCTTAATGTGTCTCTTCTTTGGAGCACTGTACGAGCTCTCTGCCGTTTGACTAACATAGAAGCAGGCGGGGCTGAGGCGGCGGGCAGCATTTTGACCTTTGCTGGGACCTTTGATAACACAGACAACCCTAAGCTGTAAATTCCTCGAGCTGCTGGTTTTAGGCTGAGAATTTCTGTTGTATGATCTGGGAGGTGCTGGCGCTGCCCCTTCAAAACCATTGGCCTGCAGAGTCCATGCTGCTTCCCTCACGCGTCCACCTTTCTGCTCCCCCTGGAAAAGCACAGCCCAAGAGTCCCAGGAATGTTTGGGGAACTGCTGTGCACCTGCTGTAAGCTGACTCAAAGCTACCTACTTGTTTCCAGCAAATGACCACAGTGAAGATCCAAGTTCTCTTCTGGTTTCTCTCCAAAAGTTTCTGGGCAGGTAGACAGCTCTGGTTTGGGGATCAGGCAGCCTCACTGTTCTTGGCCAAGAGACTTAAAAAGCCCAGAGACTCAAGTTCTTCCATCATCAAATGGGGACAAGCGCGTCCCAGCCTTGTGAGGTTGTCAGGATGGGAGGTCACATGTGTAAAGGGCCTTGCATGAGCAGGTGGGCCCTGGTGCCCGCTGTCGCGATGATGTTACCCCAGCAGGCACTGTTCAGGTGACTTTGTTTCACACTTCCTCTCAGACACTCATTTGTCAGAACCAAACACATCTGCCGTTTTCTGAGCTTAGGGAAAGGGAACTGACTGTGTACTCCAATATCAACCATGTGTGGATGGCAGACGTTTGGCAGGAGGGAACAGCTCCTCCCTCCGAGGGAGGGGCTGGAAGCTGGTCTTCCCCCTCCCAGTTCAGGTGGGTACACTGAGCGTTTATGTAAAGGCAGTGCTGAGCCACGGCCGTCTCTGTGGGGACCCTGGTAAAGGAGACTGTCCCAAGAGTCCTCAGAGAGGTGGGAAGTGAAACTTGGAGACTCAGATTTGGGGGGACAGCGATGCATAATAAAAATGTGTGTGGCCACCGCACAATGCTGCTAAGTTGCCAAAAGATATGAAGTTGATATTTGAGTTCTATTTTTATAAAACAGTTCTAGATTTATGGCAATATGTACATGTGTATTTATAGCCTTTTGATTTTAAGTTATAGTTTTGTGCTTTAAAGAAATATATGTGTGATGAAAGAACTGTATATTGAAAGCACTATATTCAAATTATTTAAAGACTGTAAGTCTATATTCAGTAAAAAGTAATGCCAAGAAAGATGGCGTTGGCTGCCGTTGCTGCCCAGAAATGCTATAAAAACTTGAGTCGTAAATTCTGTCAGCTGGGTCAACAACTCATTCGCCTTTGTCTGAGGTCTGACAACAGCGACGGTGGAGCCTAAAGAAGAGGCGCTGGGAGAGAAAGAGCAGGAAGCNTTAAAGACTGTAAGTCTATATTCAGTAAAAAGTAATGCCAAGAAAGATGGCGTTGGCTGCCGTTGCTGCCCAGAAATGCTATAAAAACTTGAGTCGTAAATTCTGTCAGCTGGGTCAACAACTCATTCGCCTTTGTCTGAGGTCTGACAACAGCGACGGTGGAGCCTAAAGAAGAGGCGCTGGGAGAGAAAGAGCAGGAAGCAACTAGCTTCTCCTCGTGTGTGGCATGTACAGGGTGAGGGACGGAGGTTCCATGGGGTGCTTGTGATCAGGCTGGGTGCAGAGACGGGCGTCTCCACCTGGGTCTTACGAGCGCGCACGAGCAGAATGAAGTGGAGGGAAAGGCGTCAGGTCTGGAGGCGGGATGCCTGGACAGCAGGCACAGCTCTAGCTCTGAGAGCAAGACGGGGTGGCTTTGGGGAATGTCGCTTCCGCCTCTCTAGCCCTGAGTTTCCTCATCTGTAAAATGGGAATACTGGTATCAGCACTGCCCATTTCCAGGGTTGTGCCAAAATGANCGAGATGCCTTTGTCTGGAGCCGTCTGGTGATCTTGAAAAGGCAGCCTAGAAGATGAGGGGCAGCTCTGAGTTTGCAGAGTTAGGCTTCCAAAACCTGCAGGTTGACCACCACCAAACGAGGCTTGGTAGCCGCCACCCTCATCGGGCCAGGATCCAGAAAGACTGCACCACAGCGACGAGGAAAATACAAATGAGCCTCCACGTGGGCTGCAGCCCGGTTTCAGGCCATCTGGACGGCTAAGCAAATCTCAACCCTGAAATTGTATTAAGATGACCCTGCGTTGCTGGTGCTACCAGGCCCTGGCAAGAAGTGAAAAATAGAGTCTTCCATAGAGGAAAATAACATCATGCTTGGCCTCAAATTATTTCTACAAATTATTTTTCTATTACAATGTCCAGTACACAATTAAAGTAAACCAAGCACTCTGGGAGACAAGACAGAGCGACAGAAACTAGCAGAAAGAACAACGGAAACAGACACATAGGGTCTCCAGATAGCGGAATTCCCAAACACAGAGTATGAAACAAGTGTTTTTATAATGATCAAGAAGATAATACCAGGCCTAAAAACCTTGGCAGGAAACTCAACTGTATGAAAAAGTGGCACAGCGAACTTGGAAAGGAACGAAGCTAAAATTCTAGAGTTGAAAAACAAACAGGTGAAATAACGAGATTGATGGGTTCCATAGCATTTAAGACACAACTGCAGAGAAAATTAGTAAACTGGATTACAGGCAAAAATGGACATATGTACACACACACACGCAATCCCAAAAGAAGCAGGGAAGAAAGAAAGGGAAACACCGGCAAGGAAAGGCCGTGAGAGTGATACAGTGGGATCTCAGTGGGAGCGCGCTGAGAAAGTGCAACATGCATTTAGCTGGATCCCGCAAAAGTGAGCAAAGGGGCCAGAAGCAACGTGTGAAGAGAGAATGGCTCAAAATTGTCCAAGCACAGATGAAAGACTTAGCTTCACAGTTCGAAGAGTTCCAACAAATACCAGGCTAGAGAAACAAAAAGACATTATACAGACCTTACAAAGGCTTCCAGTTTATACCACGCGCCTGACTTGCCTGGGAAGGTGACTTGGCCATTCCAAGCTTCTCTTTTGTAAGTAGAAAACATAACCTACTTCATAGGAACGGCAAAATGATTAAATGAGATCACACGGAACGTGCTTAGCTTGTCGCCTGACGTAAACTTTCTTTAACGAGCTGTATGTGCTGTTAACTGCTATTATTTATCATTAACACTTGCCACACCAGGTTGAAATGCCGCGTTTACCGGCTCGTGAGGGTCGCGAGGGCAAATGGCTTCCGACATCACTACATTTTTCTGCACCTCAGACGGAGGCACATAGTAGGTGCAGGCATTCAAGTCTCCTCATCCCCAGTCCCCACGCCAGGCACTTGGTGGGTGATTTGAGGTGCAGATCATCCTCCAGCTCCACCCACAGCCCCCGTGGCCCCGCCCACCCACGCGTGACCACGCCCACCCCCGCCAAAGGCCCGAGAGCAGTTGCCTAGCAGTGTGTGTTGCGCTGTAACCCCAGCAAGAGTGCTGGCCATGCCCAAGAACGCGCAGGTCATCATGCGCTATGGGCCGTACAGCTCAATCGGCCTGCCAGTGGAGCACCGCACCTATCGCCTGGAGGGCCTGCTAGGTAGGCAGTGAGCGCCAAAGGGCCATCCGAGGGCCAAAGGGCCATCCAGCTGCATGTCCTCAGGGGCGCCCCAGCCTCTGAGCATCTGTGCAGGCTGTGCCCCTGCCGAGACGTCCTTCCTTCCTTTCTCTGGAAATCTTCCCTAAACCGCTGCTGCCTAGTATTAAGGGGAGAACAGACACACACGTGAGCCCACTGGGTGCTGAGTAGTAAATTTCCTGAATAGAGAGATTACATGCCTTGCTTTACACACTGGGAAACTGAGGATCAGGAGTATTAAGTAACTTTTCCAAGGTCACCTGGCTGGAAAATGGCAGAGTCTATTCCTTGATCTTTCATTCATACAGTAAGCCTTTCCTGAGCATCTGGTATTTGCTGGACACTCTTCCAGGTACTGAGGACACTCTGGTGAACAAGAGGCAAGACCCTGAAGCGTGCGTGTCCTTGTCGGCCACTGATTGTCAGCTGTGCCGTGGTGCCCATAGAGCGGCAGCACCACAGTGGGGCCTCCCCCGGGCCATAGCTGGAGGGAGAGGGAAAAGAACTAGAGAGGCTTACTTGCCTGAGTTCCATTTGAGTTGAGCTTCACAGAGTGAGGAGAAGCTAGCTAGGGCAAAGGAAGAAAGAGCATTCCAGGCAGTGGGACTGATGTCTGCAGAAACTGGAAGCATGAACAAATGACCCATGTGTCTGTTTAACTGATGAGAGGATGAGGCTTGAGAGGTGGACAGAGGCCAGATCCAGCAGGCTGTATTGTATTAGGCAGGGGAATCAAACTGGCTGCTGCAAGCAGGACAGGTTAGAGGGGGCCAGGAATGGAAGCAGGGAGATAAGGGGCTGTTGGGGCGGTCCAGAGGAGAGAGAATAGGAGCTTGGGCCAGAGTGGCAATAAAGGGGTGGTGGATTAAAGTAAGAGTATCGGTACTCCCTAAGAGGATGGAGATGGGGGGAGTGGGTCAGGAGGATGTGCTTCAGATCCAGCCAGTGTCTGGCTGGAAAACCCCAGAGTTCACAAAAACACTGCTTGAGCTAATAAAATCAGCATGGTTTAAGTATACAAAATCAACACACAAAAATCAGTTGTAATTCTACATCTAGCACTGAACAATCTGAAAAGGAAATTAACAACTCTATTTACAATAGCATCTAGAAGAACAAAACACATATGAACAGGTTTAACCAAGGAGGTGCAAGTCTTATACACCGAAAACTACGGACATTGCTAAAAGAAATGAGAGAAAACCAAAGCAAATGGGAGAATATGCCGTGTGCGTGGATCGAAAGACTTAACAGCGCTGAGATGACAGTGCTTCCCAAAGTGGTATACAGATTCAGTGCGATTCACGGCAAAGTCTTGACGATGGGGTTTTTTTGCAGAAATGGAAAACGTCATTCTAAAATTCATAGGTAATTTCAAAGGATTGAGACTAGCCCAAACAATCTTGAGAAAGAACAAAGTTGGAGGTGTCACACTTGCTGATTTCATAACTTACTCGAAACTATAGTAATCAAAATCACGTGATGCTATCATAAGGATAAACACATAGAACGATGGAACAGAATCAAGAATCTAACAGCAAACCATCACATCTCCAGTCAATTGACGTGTCATGGGTGTCAGGACTATTCAGTGGGCAAATTTTTTATTCTCTAACAAATTTTACTGGAAAACCTGGGTGTCCACACGAATATCTTTTGAATAAAATTAGACTCTTATACCATATTTAAAACCTAACTCAAAACAGATCAGAGGTCTAAATTTGGAAACTAAAAAGCTCTTAAGAGGAAAGCATCAGGGCAAATCTGAATGACCTTAGACTTGTCAAGTATTTCTTAAACATCAAAGCATCGGTAACAAAAGGAAAAATAGAACAATCGAACTTCATTACAACTGAAAACTTTTGTGCATCAAAGGGCAATACTAAGAAAGTAAAAAGAAAATTAGAATGGGAGAAAAGATCTGCAAATCATACGTCGCAAGCAGGACCTCTCATTGTCACTGGGATGCTCGGTAAGCTTTCTAAATCAGTCTCCCTAGCGCTCACCAGTCTCTCCTGCATCTTTCCATCTCAGTTCACAGCAGCGCCATTCTTCCGCTGGAACCCAAAGCCCTGCGGGCATCTCCCTTGCCCCCTCTCGCTCACGCCCACTTCCGTCCAGCAGCACATCCTGTCGGTTCTGTCTTCGAAGCACCCTGCAGATTCACCCATGTCTTACCTTCCCTCTCACCACCCTCTGGCTCTTTGTGCACGCCACTGTCAGTCCCCTCCCGCCTGGATCACTGCCCCGGCCTCCCCCTTGAGTCCCCTGAGTCCCCTGTGACCACCTTGTCCGCCGTAGTCTGTTCTCAGCCCCAAAGCCAGGCGATGCCATTAAACCTGAGAGCGCGGCCCTTGCCTTCAAGAACATTCCGGTTGCTCTTAGCTCACTCAAGGGAGAAACCAAAGGCTTACCGTGGACAGGAGGCCCCGCGTGACCTCCCTAGCCTCGCTTCCTCCTTTTGCTGCTTAGACTCTCCTGCCGTTCACTCTAGTCCAGGTGTATCAGCCTCCTCGCCGACCTTGAGCACACCTAGCCCACGCTTACCTTGGGGCTTGGAAGCACTCTGCTTGGGGTGCTCTTTCTACGCATTCCTGCCTGGTCTTTACTCCCTCAGCCTCAGGTCTTTCTAAAAGTCCCCTGCATGGACGGGGGCTCCTTGACCACCTCCACGATGTCAGCACCTCCCCCTGCCTCCATCTTCTTCATCTCCCTCCCCCCCTTTTATTTCTTCCTAGTGCTCCTTAGTGTCCAAGATCACTGTGTCTCACCTATTTCTCTTGTTGTCCTTCTCTCCTACCAGGATTCCAGGGTAGCAGGGATTTTTGTTCTATTCTCCACTGTGCCCTGGAGTCTGAAACTGTGCCTGGAATATCTTGAGGATGGACAAATCTTAGTTAAAATGAACCTGCACAGAGCTGAACACTGCAGCCACAGAAGGTGAGACTGTGGAGGAAACGGGAAAGTTGGCGCTGGCTGGACCACAGGGCACGGGGCAGTGGTCCCGCTGAGGGGGGCAAAGACAGACAACCTGCAGACGTAGGGTAAGATACGAATTTCAAGAGAAGACGGCAAACGGGCACCACACTGTCGGCAGGAGCTACCTTTAGAAAAAGATGAACTCATGATTGATGAAGAACGTAGAAAAAGAGTGTTCTCAGAGGCCTGTGATGGGAGGGGAAGTTGGCACAGTCACCTTGAAGGGCAGCCTGGCAGTGTCCTGAAACTTAGCCACACACCGTGGAATCCAGCCGCTCCATCTCTCAGTTACATCAGTACATAAAAGCTCACACACACACATGGAAGCATGCCCAGGAATGTCTTCTGCATTCCTAGGTCATGGTGAAAAGTTGGAAACAACCGGAAAAAGAAACGGCTGGATGTATTGCGGTTCATCCATCGCGTGAAACCCGCTGTGGCAGATCTGTGTATACTGACGGGCTGGATCGCCACAGCACAGTGTTAAAAGACTAAAGCATACTCCTGAATTTTATCTACACTGTAAGCTCGCTTCCACTGAAAAAGACAAAGGGGGAGGAAGTATTATAAGTGCTTTTTAAATTTTTGTCTTTTATTTTCTGTAATTTTTAAGATTTTTAAGAAATCACTAGTCTGCATTACATTTATCATCCGATAACATTGAGAGTTTAAAATATTTTTTGGCAGCCCAGGTATTTTAAGAAGCAAGAAAGCAGGTAGGTCTGAGCATCAGTCTGCTNTGATGGGGTTTTTTTGCAGAAATGGAAAACGTCATTCTAAAATTCATAGGTAATTTCAAAGGATTGAGACTAGCCCAAACAATCTTGAGAAAGAACAAAGTTGGAGGTGTCACACTTGCTGATTTCATAACTTACTCGAAACTATAGTAATCAAAATCACGTGATGCTATCATAAGGATAAACACATAGAACGATGGAACAGAATCAAGAATCTAACAGCAAACCATCACATCTCCAGTCAATTGACGTGTCATGGGTGTCAGGACTATTCAGTGGGCAAATTTTTTATTCTCTAACAAATTTTACTGGAAAACCTGGGTGTCCACACGAATATCTTTTGAATAAAATTAGACTCTTATACCATATTTAAAACCTAACTCAAAACAGATCAGAGGTCTAAATTTGGAAACTAAAAAGCTCTTAAGAGGAAAGCATCAGGGCAAATCTGAATGACCTTAGACTTGTCAAGTATTTCTTAAACATCAAAGCATCGGTAACAAAAGGAAAAATAGAACAATCGAACTTCATTACAACTGAAAACTTTTGTGCATCAAAGGGCAATACTAAGAAAGTAAAAAGAAAATTAGAATGGGAGAAAAGATCTGCAAATCATACGTCGCAAGCAGGACCTCTCATTGTCACTGGGATGCTCGGTAAGCTTTCTAAATCAGTCTCCCTAGCGCTCACCAGTCTCTCCTGCATCTTTCCATCTCAGTTCACAGCAGCGCCATTCTTCCGCTGGAACCCAAAGCCCTGCGGGCATCTCCCTTGCCCCCTCTCGCTCACGCCCACTTCCGTCCAGCAGCACATCCTGTCGGTTCTGTCTTCGAAGCACCCTGCAGATTCACCCATGTCTTACCTTCCCTCTCACCACCCTCTGGCTCTTTGTGCACGCCACTGTCAGTCCCCTCCCGCCTGGATCACTGCCCCGGCCTCCCCCTTGAGTCCCCTGAGTCCCCTGTGACCACCTTGTCCGCCGTAGTCTGTTCTCAGCCCCAAAGCCAGGCGATGCCATTAAACCTGAGAGCGCGGCCCTTGCCTTCAAGAACATTCCGGTTGCTCTTAGCTCACTCAAGGGAGAAACCAAAGGCTTACCGTGGACAGGAGGCCCCGCGTGACCTCCCTAGCCTCGCTTCCTCCTTTTGCTGCTTAGACTCTCCTGCCGTTCACTCTAGTCCAGGTGTATCAGCCTCCTCGCCGACCTTGAGCACACCTAGCCCACGCTTACCTTGGGGCTTGGAAGCACTCTGCTTGGGGTGCTCTTTCTACGCATTCCTGCCTGGTCTTTACTCCCTCAGCCTCAGGTCTTTCTAAAAGTCCCCTGCATGGACGGGGGCTCCTTGACCACCTCCACGATGTCAGCACCTCCCCCTGCCTCCATCTTCTTCATCTCCCTCCCCCCCTTTTATTTCTTCCTAGTGCTCCTTAGTGTCCAAGATCACTGTGTCTCACCTATTTCTCTTGTTGTCCTTCTCTCCTACCAGGATTCCAGGGTAGCAGGGATTTTTGTTCTATTCTCCACTGTGCCCTGGAGTCTGAAACTGTGCCTGGAATATCTTGAGGATGGACAAATCTTAGTTAAAATGAACCTGCACAGAGCTGAACACTGCAGCCACAGAAGGTGAGACTGTGGAGGAAACGGGAAAGTTGGCGCTGGCTGGACCACAGAGCACGGGGCAGTGGTCCCGCTGAGGGGGGCAAAGACAGACAACCTGCAGACGTAGGGTAAGATACGAATTTCAAGAGAAGACGGCAAACGGGCCCCACACTGTCGGCAGGAGCTACCTTTAGAAAAAGATGAACTCATGATTGATGAAGAACGTAGAAAAAGAGTGTTCTCAGAGGCCTGTGATGGGAGGGGAAGTTGGCACAGTCACCTTGAAGGGCAGCCTGGCAGTGTCCTGAAACTTAGCCACACACCGTGGAATCCAGCCGCTCCATCTCTCAGTTACATCAGTACATAAAAGCTCACACACACACATGGAAGCATGCCCAGGAATGTCTTCTGCATTCCTAGGTCATGGTGAAAAGTTGGAAACAACCGGAAAAAGAAACGGCTGGATGTATTGCGGTTCATCCATCGCGTGAAACCCGCTGTGGCAGATCTGTGTATACTGACGGGCTGGATCGCCACAGCACAGTGTTAAAAGACTAAAGCATACTCCTGAATTTTATCTACACTGTAAGCTCGCTTCCACTGAAAAAGACAAAGGGGGAGGAAGTATTATAAGTGCTTTTTAAATTTTTGTCTTTTATTTTCTGTAATTTTTAAGATTTTTAAGAAATCACTAGTCTGCATTACATTTATCATCCGATAACATTGAGAGTTTAAAATATTTTTTGGCAGCCCAGGTATTTTAAGAAGCAAGAAAGCAGGTAGGTCTGAGCATCAGTCTGCTCGAAGGTTGGGGGGGGGAAACTGTGTGAGTCATCAAATGTACTGATGGGTCTTCGCCCCGACAGTTTAGCTTCAGAAGGTGGGCTGAGGCTACAGCCGCAGGAGATGAGGGAGCGGGTGAAGATGAGGAAATAAACAGTCCAGGCAGCTCTTCCCACAGCAGGGGAGGGGAGGGAGTATTTTGAGAAAACTGAAGGGAGAGTTCTTCTGGTTGAAGGAGACTTGAGTATTGCAAGGTGTCAGCAGGTGGTTGATTTTCAAAGTTAGCTCTGTGTGTCCCTGAACGGTAATGCATACAATACTCTCAGCCAATATCTACTGAGAGCTGGTGACAAATTCCAAGGTGTCAACAGAAGCAAAGCAGGGAGCATCTGTTCCCCTTGCTCTGTCCAACACCCTCCCATCACTGTAGACCCCACTAACATGGTGGCATGGTGGTTAAGGAACCCGCCTGCCAATGCAGGAGACACAGGAGGTGTGAGTTTGGTCCCTGGGTCACGAAGATCCTCTGGAGGAGGAAGCGGCAACCCACACCAGTATGCTTGCCTAGAAAGCCCATGGACTGGGCACCTTGGCAGGCTACAGTCCATGGGGTATACCAACAGTCAGACAGGGCTGAGTATACAGGCCCACACAACACCACACCACGCACGGAGCGGTGCCTTTGCAGACCCGCGTCTGTAAAGCCTGCCTCCATGTTCTGTGTGTTTCTCTAAAAATCATAGTCGTCCGTCATTTCCCGAAACCCTGCTGGCTCTGGAAATGTGCCTGATCTCTCCTGAACTTACCCTGCCTTAAGCAATCTGAAATGTTTGGTTCTTTCTTTATTACCATGAATTATAAAAGCTCAGCAAAAACGTCCTATGGCCTCAAGACTGATGAAACTAAACCAACTCATACTTAGCGGAGAGTGTTAATTTCCCTAGCCACAGTTCCCCTTGCCTGCTGTGCTGAAGTCTGCTGGATGACCTGCTAGAGGCAGAAGCTCATGGGAGTGGAGCCCGTCCTTATTTAGCTGAGGTGCCCTGGGTGCCAGCCTCCTGCCCCTAGCTATGCACGGACCGCGCTTGTTAATGGTCACCGACGTCGTGTCTGTGGCGAGCAGAGGAGGGGGAGGGGCCTGCTTATTTGCCTTGACTTCCTAAATCATTTGTAGATGGCACACAGTTAAGAAGAGGGAGGCTTTTCCATATCCCTCCAGTTCGCCCAGCTCCCCCATGAAGAATGAGGTGCCACTTCAAAGAGTCAGGCTATCTGCAGGTGGCCTTACGGCTTCTGGTTGATTTATGCTGGAGTTTAGCCACTGCCTTTGCAAAGACTTTGTTGCACAGAGTATATTTATCTGACCTTTCTTTGAATAGGCAACCATAGCAGCTCATAGGGAAAAAAATGGGTCCTCCATGTAGAGAAGTGGCATTTGGATGAACTACAGGAATTCTGGTGCTTCTCTGAGTTTGATCCCTTAAGCCTGTACTCGCTGCCCTCCTGCCAGGCTCAACACATCCTGCACTGTGGGCTGGTGAGAAGGGGATGGGCATCCTGAGGACAATGCAGACTCCGAGGCGACTTATCCCTTTAATGAGACACAGATTTATGTCCAAAGAGTTGTTGGAGGTGTCCAGTGCCACTATGAGTTTGTTTATTCAATGAGCTGCTTTAACAGGCCCCTCCCCGCCCCGGAGGAGGATGGCTTGTGGTCAGTGAAGGAAAGAGAGCTTTATGAGACAGAGTGAAGAAGGGCATGCTCTAGTCTGAGGACTTTTTCCTGGGAGGCTTCATCTGCTCAGATATTGAGGCAGATCCCCATTCTTCAGCATGGCCCTCCACCTCCATAGCGTGGGTTATTTGGTGGATCAAACCCTAAGTCTTAGGTACACCTTGCGTGAAAAGAGTGCCACTGTTCTCATAAAGCAAACCTCAAATCCAGAGGCTCACGTGAGGCTCGGTCAGATGTGCCCTGCAGAGAAGGGACCATGTCGGATTGTGGGCGCTGGGCACATCTTCCCAGATCTCCTACAGAGCCTCTCGTCTCTTATCCTGTGGTCACAGGGGCCAGCCCCAGACAGGACCTGCGCTCCTGCTCTCCAGAACCCCCAGGCTTGGAGGTGGAGTGTAAGGTGAGGGTGCAGAAGCTGCTTTGTTCCCGATTTTTGCCAATCACATTGAACTACGTGTCCCAGAGTGTCTTCAGACAGTGCACAGCCAGGGCCGTGGAAACCAAATTTCCTCCCGCCTACCAGTTTGTAGCTTTTCCCTCTCAGGCTGTGCCTCCCCTCTCCTGAGCAGGCACTGCCAGGGGGCATAGGATCCCCAGAAAAACCGTCTGTAGACCATGTTTATGCCTTTATGCCCTAGAAAATCCACTCGCTATTCCAAACTGGGTGGACAGCTTCATTTAAATAAGTCCCTGGTCCAAACCGAGTGCCTCCCTCCAGAGATGTTTAAGAATAAGACGCTGAAATGGAACGCGATAACACAAATATGCCAAAGATGTGGGTGTTCATAGAGAGAGATGTTAGCAGACACGAGGACAATTAGGGCCACCCCTGCGTGCCCAGGGGGCGCTATCTTATTAATGGAGATCCTTGCTGAGTTGTTTTCTGAAGTTCCTTTCCAGAAGTGAAATTAAAATCACACAATCAGAATGTTCACAGTTGGGGCTGGATGTTCTTGAACTGATTGAAAGATGAAGAAGTGGACACGCCAACATTTTGAAACCGCAATTGTCTCTGTAATTAAATGCAATTAGCTATCGTAACTGTTAGCTTTTCTCCACATAGGCTTGATTGAAATGCTGAAACTTTGAAAAACATGCCCTTCTCCCATCTGATTTCTCTTTCCATCCTCACCAAAATTCTCACCGACAAAGACTGCCCAATGTGGTGATTAGGTGCACAAACTCCAACACGGAGGTTACAGTGTGAACGTGTCAGGATCTGGGGAGAAGTGTTGGCGAAAACAGAGCTCCAGGCTGCCCCATGCACGCCATTTCTCCTAAGCCCATACACCCTTGCATTTCCATAGTAAAGAATAAGTTCTTTATAAAATAAATAACCATTTTCCCATAGCTGATCTCCAGGGAAGGCGCTGTTGAATGTAGTAACTGGAATGCAGATTCCAAAGGGGAGAATAAAAATGTAGTCCATTAACTTTGAAAACATTTTCTTCTCATTATTATGAAACAGCCTAGAATATGCTAAAAGAATTTTTTTTCAAGTTTCTCATCATCTCACCAGAGATAACCACTGGATAGTTAGTTCCCTTTTTCCTAATATATACACATACTTTCATTACACTGAATACATATTTTTAATACATCTTAAAATGTAACCCTGATTTTTTGCTTATATTACAAATATTTTTCTTGCTATAAAAAATTCATGGACATTTTTTAAATGTCAAAATAAATCTTATCATGTGCTTTTACCACCATTTACTTGACCATCTTATTATTGGGCATGTAAGTGATTCACAATATTTCATCATTAATAGTATATTCCTACAGAAAGGAGCTTATTGTTGTAAAAGTCTGCCTGTATTTCTGATTTTTTTTTTTTTTTTTTGGCAAGTGCAATTTCCTGGGTCAGAGATTAGAATCATTTTTAATTCTAATTTTTGAGGCATTTGAGATTTTTGACATTTACTTCCAAATTGCCCTCCAGAAAGGTGACCAACTGATATTTCCATTATCAGGATAAGAATTTACCTAATTTCCTATGTCCCCTCCAACACTGAGTATCACCTGCTATGAGGAAGACTCAAAAACTCTTCCTAGAGAAAGCTCATATTTTCCCTGGTCATGTGGCTCTGGCACAGATCACAACCCAAACCAAAGTTTCTCAGGCCTCTGGCTGTGCTTCCCAGCACAGCGGAGGGCATGTTGGGCTGTGCCAGGTGAGCACCCACCAAGGAGGTTGAGTTACGGCCGTGAACAACTGGAGAGCAGGCCAGTCGCGCCATTCATGAAGACGTCTGCACGTCAGGTCCGTCTGTCCCCGTGGTGCCCACGTGCTTCTCCATCTTTTCCAGCTGTGCTGGCTGAAGATGGACACGAAGTCGTCCTGGAGAAGATCGAAGACTGGAATGTGGTGGAGCTCATGGTGAATGGAGAGGTTGTCTTCCGCTGCAACATCACAGACCTGGAGTTTGGTAAACCCTTCCCAGCAGCATTTTGCTTCTCTAGGGCACTTCCATTTCTCGTTTAGTCGTCACTGTGTTCTGCCCAGATCCAAACTGGGTTTCGTTCTGAGCTTTAACTTCTTGCTCTGTCACGCACGAATGAGTGCGTCCTAAACCACACACAGTGAAGGGCTTGATGCTCCGGGCTTCTTCATGGGACGCCGAGAACAGAGGACGGTTGGAAAGAAAGTGAATTTTTAGCTCCAGACTACAAGTGGGACTCTGCGCATTTAGGCAGAATAGGCTGTTTTGTGTTGTTGCTTTCCATTTTAATAATGTGCGTTTTATTATTACTTGCTTTGAACATGGTTTTGGTTCCGTTTGATTACTTTAACGAGGCTGGCTGAGACAATCAGAGTCAATATGCTGGCAGTGTGTGGCATCACCAGCCACAGTCTGTGGGTTTCTTTGCCCCAGAGAGCTTTTGGCTTAGCAGGCTGGCGTTGTGCGTGCCTCACTCCGCTCAGAGTAAAAGCTTTCCCACTACACTAGTACTCCATTAAAGGCTAGTTAACAATTTACACGCCTGGAACCTTCAGAAAAGCTCTCCTAATAGAAGCTGTATGCGTGTCTTCTATGACATGCCATTGCAAAATAAATAAAGCTGGCTAAAATAAAATTATATCTATGTCCCTAGGAGGTGATGGTAAACTAGACCCACTGTGCACAGAGGCCAGGATAGCTGTACTAAATGCCTACTGATCTCCTCGTGGGAACAGGCATCTCATGTCAACAGAAGAGCAGCTGCCTCCGGCCATTCTGCAGTTCAGACAAAAGCGGCCATTCCGGGCCTTGGATGCTGGGCTCAGACAAGACAACACCCCCTGTCCTTCAGCCTGCACAGCACAGGTTTCCCAACTGGCTGCAAGGAAACAGAGCCCACAGAAGTAATAAAACCTCACCATTCGCAGCACCTCTCAATCTCAACCCATAGGGAGAGTGAGCCCTCCAGTATCAGGTACACACTGAGCTGAAGGAAATAATAAAATGCAAGCTAATAACAAAACGCCTTCCCTTGCTAATAACGCAAAGTTGCCAGAAGCATCAGAGGCTCCACTCTACAGTAAGTGAAGAGCTAGAAAGTGATAAAATTAAAGATAAGGCAAGAGGGGGAGGGCGGGCAGGAGGATACTGGGCTTTGAGAATCTGAACCAAAAGTTAACGTCAGTATTTGGAAACCTGCCTATTCCTACAGGTTGACTTCTCACTCCCAGGGGAATAATACTCAACATGCTAATATACAATTACCTAATGGCAAATATTTAGTTATTTTCCTTTAAAGCAAGCAAATGATCTCTGCCTTCTTTTGCATTAGCCAGACCCACAGGCTGGTCTGTAGAGGGCCCAAAAGAGGCCAGGACAAAGGGGAAAGTCACTCCCATTCACTCTGGACAAATACAAAGTCGGTGAAATTAAAGAAGAATTTTAGCTGTGGTCAGTGCCAAGCTCAGCCATGTCAAAATGGGATTCATTTTCCTCTAGGCTCTATGTACCAACTGTAGCATGCATTCTCAGCTGTAGAGTAAAGGAGAGGGGAGAAATGTAGACATGATCTAACGATGTTTAACGTGAGGTCATGGTAAGAAAGCATCACTGAAGAAAGCTGGATACAGAAGACTCTGGGCACTGTGTTGAAAGACAAGGGCTTTCAGGGCCTGCAATAGGCAGCAGCTGGCTCTGGGCACACATCCCACAGGGAGGCAGCTACCCTGCTCCCTACAGCATCTCTGCACCTGGAGAGCCATCCTTCCCATTGCTCCAGGGAACCTCAACCCCCACCTGCACCCCAGAGCTTCAAAGGAGTCTGGGGCTCCATGAAACCACCTGGACAAGTTCTTTCTCGCATGTGATGAAATAAGGGATAGAATTTTCATTTTCAGCCCAAGCTTCACTTATCAGATTTTATTCAGAGATGACGAATCGCTTAGGACTCTGGAAATATTTAATCACCTTTCCTGTGAACCTGAGACTGAGAACAAGTCTCCCTGGAGTCTGGTGCCAGTTGTCACATGGCTTTTCTAACTCTGGGTTTAGTCCTTTTTAGATCCGTTTAAGTGATTGTTTTTATACAAACATTTCACTACAAGAGAAGTGCACTTTCATCACAGTAACATGAAACAATACAGGTAAAGTAAACTCGGTAATTTTGGTTTATTTCAATCTGGGTTTCTTCCAGTTGTGTCTGGATGTTCATTAGGAGCTAGACTTACATAGAAACAGCTTTCACCAATTTGGGATCATGCCATACATATCCATTACGTATCTCTTTTTTAAACTTCACATTTTATGTTGAACTTCCTTCCGTTTGACTGAAATATTTGCTGACTGTCTAAGCATCTATCTTGAATCGGGAAATTTCTTCCTGCTTGAATAGCGATTCCCACTTCTAGTGCCAAAACTTCTCAGGCTGCGAAATAAAATTGCAGGCTTCCCCAACTGCATTTGATGCAGAAGCTTCAGCTCCTCAGTGTTAACTGGTACAAGGGGTCCGCTCTGCAGGCACCTTGCCCTCCTCTGACACACCCCGACCCTGGTCTGTGTTTGTACTTCAGAGCAGCCCCCACCTCCATGCATCCAACCTGCTTTCCCCTTCCTCATGGCCAGAGCAGAAAAGCTGGTCAGGGGGAAATTACACAAGAGACTAAGGAAAAAAAAAACAAACGTGCAGACAGTTTCTGGGAGATATGTGTGCCTAGGATGCTGTGCTCCAATTAGATCAGAGTTACATGATACATGAATCGGCATTACCGTGAAGAATCCCAGGGTTACTTCTGCGTGGTAGGCTTGGAGAGGTGGGTGGAGAGAGGAGGCCTGCAGGACTATCATTTCTTCCTTTACATGAAAGTTTTCAGCAATGGGATTTATTTTTACTTTGCATATGAGTGTGTGTGTGTGTGTGTGTGTGTTGGGGAGCGGGGTACTTTTCAAATAAACATTCAACATGAAGTCAAGAATCTGGCATGGAGGTCGTCTGTCTATATGACCTAGCTCTGTCATTGATTAAGAAGAGCTTTTCCTTTGGAAATGGAATCATCTTTTGCTCTAAGGAACCGTGTCCTTATCCTTCTCATCTGCCTCCCTCTGCCTCCTGCCTTTAAAAGATGTCTCTCTGCAGTGACACAGGGAGCATGCGTGTTCCCAAATGAAGGCGAAAGTCCTCCGTGCCTCAACAAGCTAGACACTCGCACCGCCTTTCAATGCTTCTAAAGTGCCACTTAATTCAATCACATTTAAGTTTTATAAGACATCGAATCCATTTTTTTCCTATTGGAATATGTAAAGAAAGTGTCTTTCCAGACTAAAGTTAGAAGCATGCTGTTACTGCTAAGTCGCTTCAGTCGTGTCCGACTCTGTGTGACCCCACAGACAGCAGCCCACCAGGCTCCCCCGTCCCCAGGATTCTCCAGGCAAGAACACTGGAGTGGGTTGCCTTTTCCTCCTCCAATGCATGAAAGTGAAAAGTCAGTGTGAAGTCACTCAGTCGTGTCCGACCCTCAGCGACCCCATGGACTGCAGCCTACCAGGCTCCTCCGTCCATGGGGTTTTCCAGGCAAGAGTACTGGAGTGGGTGCCATTAGAAGCATGGAACTATCTTGTTAGTTTTGTAATGAAATTTGGAATTGCTAAGCTTTTTTCATCTATGCTTAACGTTTTTTAAAGAGACTTTTTAGGGGGCACCCGGGGCTGTTTCCACCTGGCTGTGCTTGCTCTCTTGGTGAGCTCACCCTTTAAAACCTTGACGAGCAAAACTTGTCAAGAGGACTGTGTCACAGATCAGTTTCCAAGGTAAGCTGCTGGGCTGTTTGAGCAGAAAGATGAGAAGGGCTCCGAAAGACTCCAAAGTATCCCGAACACCCTCAGAAGCAAGGTAATATTCTGGGATTTGATGTTCAAATCTCCCCACACCAAACATTCATCCCCAGCTTGTGGGCAGCACCACGGAGGAGAATAATTCAAACGACAATGTGTGTACACCCTGTGAGTGCGAGCTTTCCAGAAGAAACACATAGTTGGCCAGATCTAGGCAAAAGATGAGAACATGCTAGCCAAATCTCTTGAACGGTGCATGTTGTCATTGTTCAGTCACTCAGTCATGTCCATCTTTTTGTGACGCCGTGGACTGCAGCACGCCAGGCTTCCCTATCCTGTTCATGGGAAAGTGTCTATTTGTGGTTACTTGTATGGTAGTGCCAGAGAAGGCAATGGCAGCCCACTCCAGAACTCTTGCCTGGAGAATCCCAGGGACGGGGGAGCCTGGTGGGCTGCCGTCTGTGGGGTCGCACAGAATCGGACACGACTGAAGCAACCCAGCAGCAGCACAGCAGCGTGGTAGTGTGATCAAGGGCGTCAGTCCTGGATGTGAACTGAAGTTCCGAGTCTGGAGCGGAAACCCGTGTTCTCCTCCGTGGGAGCCGGAGGTCACCCTCTGGGCAGGCCAGGCTGAGCGGCACTAAGCTGGTAAAAGGAAACAGCAGAACAAAGAGCTCAATGACAGCCCTTGGCCCTGGCTTCCCCTCCCTGGGGCAGAGGGACCGGACGCTGCGCAGGGTGTCATTCCTGATAGGAAACGTCCCTGCCCTAAGAGACGTGTTGGACTCCCTCTGGCTGCGTAGCTATGGATCTTTTTGAAAGTGCGTGTTCCCGTTTGAGCAGTTATTCAGAAGAGGTCAAGAGCTGAGATCCACAAGAACGGTGTCAACTCCTCTTAATGCAGGAGTAACAAGTTGGGGGGAAGCTCAGTCCAGCCTGCATTACTAATCCCTTCAATGTATAATATTTAAGACCAAAGACTCCGACTCCAGGGAGGCACTGATACTGCGGCCTCCTGGNGGTGTCATTCCTGATAGGAAACGTCCCTGCCCTAAGAGACGTGTTGGACTCCCTCTGGCTGCGTAGCTATGGATCTTTTTGAAAGTGCGTGTTCCCGTTTGAGCAGTTATTCAGAAGAGGTCAAGAGCTGAGATCCACAAGAACGGTGTCAACTCCTCTTAATGCAGGAGTAACAAGTTGGGGGGAAGCTCAGTCCAGCCTGCATTACTAATCCCTTCAATGTATAATATTTAAGACCAAAGACTCCGACTCCAGGGAGGCACTGATACTGCGGCCTCCTGGCAGCAGTTTCTGGCTCCATTCCTTGGGTCAGACACACAAGAACTATTTGCCTGTATAGGGTTAGGGCTTCCCAGGTGCCACTGGTGATAACAACCCTGCCTGCCAATGCAGGAGATATGAGACCCGGGTTTGATCCCTGGGTGGGAAGACCCCCTGGAGTAAGAAATGTCAATCCACTCCAGATCCTTATCTGGGGAACCCTGTGGACAGAGGAGCCTGGGGGGCTATGGCCCATAGGCACACGGAAGAGTGGGACATGACTGAAGCAACTCAGCACACACCACACCCATCCATTTAATAAAAACTCACACTTACATGGTTCCAGCTTGTGCTTCTTCCAGTCCAGCGTTTCTCATGAGGTACTCTGCATGTAAATTAAACAAGCAGGGTGACAATATGCAGCCTTGACGTACTTCTTTTCCTATTTGGAACCAGTCTGTTGTTCCATGTCCAGTTCTAACTGTTGCTTCCTGACCTGCATACAGGTTTCTCAGGAGGTAGGTCAGGTGGTCTGGTATTTCCAGCTCTTTCAGAATTTTCCACAGGTTATTGTGATCCACACAGTCAAAGCCTTTGGCATAGTCAATAAAGCAGAAGTAGGTGTTCTTCTAGAACTGTCTCGCTTTTTCCATGATCCAGCGGATGTTGGCAACTTGATCTCTGGTTCCTCTGCCTTTTCTAAATCCAGCTTGAACATCTGGAAGTTCACGGTTCATGTACTGCTGAAGCCTGGCTTGGAGAATTTTGAGCGTTACTTTACTAGCGTGTGAGATGAGTCGGACACGACTGAAGCGACTTAGCAGCAGCAGCTATTTTACATATGGTAACATATATTTCAAGGCTGCTCTCTCAATTCGTCCCACCCTCTGCTGTCCTTGCTGTGGCCATAAGTCTGTTCTCGGTGTCTGAGTGTCTATTCCTGCCCTGAAAATAGGTTCATCAGCACCATTTTTCTAGATTCCATATATATGTGCTACTATAAGGTATTGGTTTTTCTCTTTCCGACTTACTTCACTGTATAACAGGCTCTCGGTTCATCCACCTCACTAGAACTGACTCCAATGTGTTCCTTTTTATGGCTGAGTAATATCCCATTGTATATATCCATATGCACCACAGTTGCTTTGTCCGTTCATCTGTGCAGGGACGTCTGGGTTGCTTCTGCATCCTGGCGATTGTAACTAGTGCTGCAGTGAACACTGGTGTGCATGTCTTTTTCACTCAGACACATACAAATGTTTACATGCACAAAAAATCCTTTCAGCATGACTTGTAATAAGAAAAGGTTGGCAGCTGCCCCGTATCCACTAACAGGGATAAATAAACCACAGCTCAGGCAATGGAAGCCTGTTCATCCTGCAAAAGAGACCAAGAGAGATCTTTGCAGCACTGTTTCGGAACAATCTCCAAGCAATATTATTTAAGGCAAAAATTGCATGAAAAAGATGGCTTGTAAGAGTGTACATACTGTTGCAATTTGTGAAAAAAAAGGAGAAAGAACACATGTAGCTACACTGAATCTGCCTGAAATGCCAAGAAGCAGGCTCGGGGCTGCCGAGGGGGGGCAGCGAGAGGAAGGCTGCCAGACGAGACACGCTGTCTACCTTTTATTTGTGTATTTAAATTNATGGCTTGTAAGAGTGTACATACTGTTGCAATTTGTGAAAAAAAAGGAGAAAGAACACATGTAGCTACACTGAATCTGCCTGAAATGCCAAGAAGCAGGCTCGGGGCTGCCGAGGGGGGGCAGCGAGAGGAAGGCTGCCAGACGAGACACGCTGTCTACCTTTTATTTGTGTATTTAAATTTGTACGTAATACCATTAAGTAAAAATAACATAAATAACATTAAAAAAATAATGCTTCTGGGTTTGACAGAGAAACCAGATCCCAACAGAGCAGAGGGTTGTTAACAACACAACAAACAAGAATCAGCTAAAAGACTCCCTGAACTAAAGAGAGAGCCTGCCTTCAGTATGTGGAGGCAAATCCAAAAGCCAGTCACCTCAAGAAATGGTGCCGGGACACCTGGACACGCGTGCAGATCCTGACATCACAATGAATAAAAAATAACTCAAAATGGGTGACAGGCTCACACGTGAGAGCCAAAACTATAAAACCCTCAGGAGGAAACACAAGAGCAGCCCTCGTGGCTCTTGGGTAAGGCAGCACTTTCTTAGATATGACAGCAAAAGCACATGCAGCGAAGAAGAGAATAAAGAAATTACTCTTCATCAAAACTTGAAACTTCTGTCCTTCAGAGGACGCCATCGAGACAGTGAAAAGATGACCTACAGAAACAGGAGGAAAAAGCTGAATGATACACCTGTATATGGACTTGCATCTGGAATACACACAGAATTCTCACAATTGGATAATAAAAAACCAGACAGCCCTGTTCTAAAATGGAAAAAGGGTCTGCGTAGACATTTCTTCAAAGAAGGTGAGCAGATGCCCGACACAAGCGTATGAAAAGCAGCTCAGCATCCTCAGCCACCCCGGGAAACGGAAAACCAAACCACAGGGAGGTGCCATTTGCATGCATCCGGCTCTTATCAGAACATCAGCACGTGGTGAGGATATAAAGACAGAACCCTTGTGCCCCAATGGTGAGAAGCAAAGTGGCGCAGCTACTTGGGAAAAGCAGCCTGACAGTTCCTTAAAAAGTAGAGCATAGAACTGCTCAGCGGTTCCTCTCCCAAGAGAAACGAAAACAGGTCGACAAGAAAGCCGCCTATGATTATTCATAGCGTTTATTCATAATAGCCAAAGGCTGGAAACAACCCAAATGTCCATCAGCTCACAAGTGGATAAACAAACTGTGGCATATCCATACAGTGGAATATTGCTTGGTCATAAGAAGGAACAAAATACTGGTACATGCTGCAACAGGGCAGGGCCTTGAAAATATTCATGTTAAGTGAAGTAAGCCAGTTATAAAACACCACATAACATGTGATTGATCTGTATGAAATATCCAAATAGGCACACAGTGAGAGAAAGCAGACTCGTGGCTGCATCAGACCCTGGAGCGGCAGGGAGGGTACAGAGAATTGAGGAGCTGGTAAGCTATGAGGTTTCTTTTTGACATGATAAAAGTATCCCATAATTGATCCTGGCGATGACTATACAAGTCCATGAATATACTAAAAACCACTGAATTGTATACATTAAAATGAGTTAATTGTATGACTTGTGATTATATATCTATTATGGTTTATAAAACCGTTACCAAAAAAAAGTCAGTTACCTCCTCGCTCCAAACTATTTGAACAACTTTAAAAAGAAGATACTGTCTCTATCTGTCTATAGGTGTTGCTTTTGTAAAGCTGTCCGTATCACATATGTGTGACCAATTGGATGGTGTATATGTATTGTGTGTACACAGATTTGCATAAGTAAATATATGTCAGGAATCTTGCCCAGGGTCACTTGCAATCAAGACAAATAGATAGGAGGGAAATTTTTATTTTTACTTTATATACTTCTAAGTTGTTTGATTTTTTAAAAATCGGTATGTTCTATTTTATTAGAATACAGTAAAAAATAGGAAAAGGCTAAATTTGGCTGCTTTACTGGCATCTGTCAGTTATTGGCCCTTTGCCAAGTGCCATATGCTGCCCTAACCTCCTGTTGTACCTGATCTCCTCTCACCCTTCAAAGACCTTATTCAGCCCTACATAGCGTTTTCCCTTCTTGGGTAGGAAGACTGACTCTCAGACGAGGTGAGGGACTCAACCAGGCTCTCTCGCACAGGTGAGAGGTGGCTGTGTCTGGAAGCTGAGCCCCTGATCTCAGCCTAAGCATCCAGCTTCACCCCCTCCCATTGCTGGAATGTACTCAAGCTATTTTTGTAATTTTCCCCAAACCGACCTCCTGAGAGTCTACTTCAACAATAATAGAGGACAACAATAATCCTGTTAAAGTGTGCATATAAAATAAATCAGGCTTGGGCAACAAATTTCAAAGTTCACCAAAATCAAGTAACAGCCTAAATAACATCAAAGAAGGCTCATAGCAGCTGGTGATCAGGCTCCAAGGCTTGACAGATTCTTGTCTTTAAAATGTTCCAGTCAGTTAAATATTCATTAGGAATTCAGAACCTCTGGGGACATGGGTTAAATCAGTTAAATGTACTAAAGACCATGATTCACATGAAGAAATATCCAGGGCTGCTTGCTGATCACTGCACTGTCTGCAGTGAGCAGGGGGTTGCACTCACGCCATGCACCCCGTGGCCTTTGAATGGTGTGTGCCTTCCTGGAAACTGTCTCCAGAGAGACTTCTACTTCCTCTGGTTTTGAAAAATGCTTCCAGAACATCCAACAGTGTCTCAGTGGTTTTCTGTAGAAATACAAAATAAAACGAGTCTGGTGTTTTTAACTATGTTACATAAAATGTTTCCCAGTCTGCTACAAGCATTAGCACATTAGAATAAAGATTACTTGTTTGTTTGTGTATAATTGTGAAGGGATTTAGAAGTGTTTCTAAACATATTTCTATACCAGTACCCACATATTTTAATGGACATGAACTTGGGCAAACTCCGGGAGTTTGGTGAAGGACAGGCAAACCTGGGGTGCTGCAGTCCTTGGGGTCGCAAAGGTCAGACACGATTTGGCAACTGAACAACAACATTCCTCATATTGGCTCACCCCGTTATTCTAGCCAGACCATAAAGAAGGCTAGCCACCACAGAACTGATTCTTTTGAACTGTGGTGCTGGAGAAGACTCTTGAGAGGCCCTTGGACAGCAAGGAGTTCAAACCAGTCGATCCTAATGGGGCCAGTCCTGAACATTCCTTGCTGAAGCTGAAGTTCCAATACTTTGGCCCCCTGATGAGAAGAGTTGACTCATTTCATTGAAAAAGACCCTGATGCTGGGAAAGATTGAGGGCCAGAGAAGGGAGAAGAGGGGATGAGATGGTTAGACAGCATCACAGACTCAACGGACATGAATTTGACCAAAGTGCAGCGGATAGTGAAGGATAGGGGAGCCTGGTGTGCCACAGTCCATGGGGCTGCAGAGTCAGACCCGACTTAGTGACTGAACAGCAGCCACAGAGTCGTTCTGCCCGCGGTCCTCTCTCCTTCACTCTCTAAGGCCACATTCACAGTTGCTGCTGTAACTTCCCATCGTTCCCAGTCCTTTCTTTGCTAAGCACCAGATCTCAAATCCCAGTGGTCTAATCAGGAAATGTTCGTTTTCAAATGTCTTAAGCCGAGTACAACTGGCTTGAGAAAACAGGAAGTCTGCTGGCTCCTCTCACTGAAAGCTGCGCGTGCAGCTTCAGGCTTGGCTAGACCCAGTGCTCAGGCAGCAACAGGACACCCCGTCTGCATCTCTGGTGACTGGTTTCTCCTGTGTTGGCTTCATTCTCACGTAAGCGGACCCAGAGTAGCGGCAGGATGACCAGCTGCTTCAGGCTGACCTCTCAGTGGCACAACAGCCCCGGGAGAGGACAGTTTTACCTTCCCAAATGTCCCAGTGAACGCCGGAGGGCCACTGGCTCAGCTTGGGTCGTGTGTCCATTTCTGAATTAATCACAGTGACTTGGGTTGATTAGGCCTGGAAGACATGCGCATTTCTGAAATTGAGAAGAGGGGGACCCACGCCTATTGAAACCCAAGGGACGGTGTGTGTAAAAGAGGTTAGCTTCCCAAAAGGAAAAGAGAGGACCTGTTTGCAGAATACACAGAGGCTGGGTAGCAAAAAACAAAACAAAACCCACATCTCGTGAGCATCTCCAGCAGCTCATAGACCACCTGTGGTAAACCAGCACATCGGCCCCCTGACTCTGTTTCTCGATTCCCCACAGTAATTAAAGTTATGGTCAACAACCTACTTACTCAGTTTGGAAACGTGGGGACAGCCAACCCCTCTTTCACCCTCTTCTCTGTTTCTGCCTCTGAGACGCTGCTGATCTGCCCTCTTCTCGACAGTGCTTCTGTCCTAGTTTGGAATTTCAACATCTCTTGCCTAGACTACTTCACTAGATTCTCCTGTAATTCTGTCTCCACTGTCCCCTCCTGAAAACCGCTGTCTACACTGCTGCTGAAACGACCTTTCTAAAGCGCACATCGGACCCTGTTTCTTCCCTGTGCATTCTTGGTGTGTTGGGGCTGCCTCGCATCTTGCTGTGCTTGGAGAGCCCCACCTTCGGGCTCCGGTGGAAGCCGAGAACTGATGGGCAGGGAACCCACACCTGGGCAATCGGATGCCTTACCCAACCCTTGACCTCTTGACGTCAGGATAAAGAGAACAGACACAGTGTTCTGTGACCCCAGCTGTGGCAGCTACACCCAGTTTCCACAGGCAGCAGGGCAGTCATGCCAACCACAGGACCCAGCAACCAATGAGGCGAGTGGTACAGGCCACCATCTCAGTAGCCATGGTCACAGAGTCCTTCCAGGCCTGTTTATTTTGTGTGTGTGATTTGAGCTCTTCCTCCGGCTTGGAGTCTTGTCCCTTTTATTTTTTCAAAGCCAGCCAGCTTTCTCAGCCTTTCTGGGAATTCTGTGAGCTCCCTGGCTTCCCTTCCACTTTGCCTTTTGAGTCTGTCTCAGCCAGAGTCAGCTCTGTGGCTCACAGCTGGGAACCAGGCCTGAGACACGCCTGCATGGCCTTAAGATAAAGCCTAAAGTCTTCAGCCGGGCATCAGAGTCCTTCATGACGTGGGCCTCACTGCCCTCTCCACTTGGCTGCTGTCCACTCCACGGCGCTCAGCGACCAGGCCAGGCCCTCCAGGTCCGTGGGCCTCTGCCCTCCTGGGCCCTACATCATCTGGTAAATGCTGCCGACCCACACGGCTCCTCTTCCCATCATCCTCCCGCACCGCGTCTGCCCGGCAGCCTGGTGTGCTCCCTCCCGCGGTCTCCCGCAGCCTTCGTTCTCAGCCCCTGAACGAGTGCCCAGCATCTCGTGTCTGTGTGCGTCTGACCCCTGAGAGGGTCACGTATGTGGGCGTGCTCATTGCTCAGTCATGTCTGCCTCTTTGCGACCCCGTGGACTGTAGCCCGCCAGGCTCCTCTGTCCATGGCATTCTCCAGGCAAGAGTACTGGAGTGGGGTGCCGCTTCCTACTCCAGGGGGTCTTCCAGACCCAGGGATCAAGCCCACATCTCTCATGTCTCCTGCCCTGACAGATGGGTTCTTTACGACTAGCGCCAGGAGGGCCAGAGAGCCCCTCAAGCGGCAGCCCTGTCGCCTTTCACGTCTCTGTGCCTCCTGCCCCAGAGCCCGGCGCAGTCAGTGTCGCCCAGGAAGCCAGCCCCCAGTAGCACATTGGCTGACAACAGGCAGCTCAGCTGTCAGAGGTCAGCCCTTGCTGAAGGGGCAGTGTGGCATTCTCGCTTAATAAAGCATGCTGGGAAAGCGTTGAATGCCTCAGAGAAGTGTGCTTAGCACAAACTGTTGCTGACAATTTTTTAGCATCTCCCTTTGGGGAATCAGTTGACATGCTGGAGAAAAGTATCTCCCGGGGTTCTCGGGACCTGGGAGAGCTCTGGTCCATGGAGGAGAGGAGGCCGGGCTCCCCTGTGGCCACTGCGGTGGGCAGTGGCTGTCCATTTCTGCCCCTGCCCGCCACCTTCTTCCAGAAACAGCCCTGTTGTTAGGACTTCACCTCTCCCCTACTCTTGGTTTGACTGGGATCCCAAGCTCTGCTCTTCAGCAGCTGAAACTCACAGCAGCTCATCAGAGCATGACACCCTCAGGCGAGAGTGATGGGCTTACTCAGGTCAGTGTGAGTTAGGTTCCCTACCACCTGGAACCAAAATGTCAGCCACCAAACACAACACGGTGCTAGGCAAGATTAAACGGGCGTGACTCAGAGCAGCTGCAGGGCCTATGGGAACAGGGGCAGCTCCCTGAAACTCCAGGCACCCCCGCCCCAGCCTGAGACCTGAATCAACTCCCTGCCCCCGCAGGAGCTGACTGTTGACACTCAGCTCATCTTCCTCTTGTGTGTGTGTTAGCTGCTGAGTCCTGTCCGACTGCTTATCACCCCATGGACTGTACTCCACCAGGCTCCTCTGTCCATTGAATTCTCCATCTTCCTCTTAGCCACCCCCAAATACACCGCGTGCCTAGAGGTAGCCGTGCACAAAGTCAAATCTGTGGACGTTCGTTTCCTTAGGGAGAGAGGAAGGGCTTCTGTCACTCCCAGCAAGGGTTTTGGGTTTTCAGTCTTCTTCCTGTTTGTCTACAAAGCCCTCAACAACCACCCCCCTCCTCCCACCACCTCTCTGTCCCCTCAGGGTCTCTGCCTCCACCCTTCTGGCAGAACCACTTTCCTGTTTTATCCTCAGACAGCAAACTCAATTCCAAGCCAAAAATGGGCTGCAGGTTGCTGGGCTTCCCTGGGTTAGCCGTTCTGGGCTGGGAAACTCTGCCTGGCTCTTCACGTGTGTTAATGAGTTCTCAACAAGCTGCCAGAGACCAAGCCTGCTAGCCAGAGCCTTAAAAACACTGTTTACCTCAAACTCGGTGCTCTGTGACAGCCTGGAGGGAGAGGGCGNGGGCGAGTCTGCACCCAGGAGGGGTAACTCTGCCCACGGGAGGTGTGAGTTTGCCCACGGGAGGAGCAAGTATGCCCACAGGAGCGGTGAGTCTGCCCAGGGGAGGGGCGAGTCTGCCCAGGGGAGGGGCGGGTCTGCCTTCCGTGTTCAGTTTCTCTTTGTTCCCATTCTCCACCCTCTCTGACCCATCTGCCCCGACCCCCAACTTTATAATAAGAAGTGGCAACAGGAATTCTCTCTCAAGCATTTTTTAGTTTCTCTGTTATTTGGTTTTCTACTTTGGTCCATGGTAAGTACGACCATATTTCACTCGGAAGCTGGCAGACCTCACTATGACACGCCCCGTAAAACGGCCCATATCAGTCGCCTGGCGTGGCTTTGCTTCACCTGGCTGTCACTGCTAAAACCTCTATTTGTAGGAGCACGGCAGAGAACAGTGCTTGAATCTACAGACGAACAAGGGCAGGGTGAGCAGCAGCCAAGTCTGCAGGGCTGGAGAGAGGCCAAAGACACGGGCTCCTCGTGGCTGGCCGGCTGGCACTGATGGAGAAGCCGCATAAAGCCTGGAGGCCAGGGCAGCCGGAGAAACACTCCACAGCTACAGCCCGCCCATCAGACACCTCTGGCTTCCTCAGCCCTGAGAGATTCTGAAATAAACACAAAGGCCCAAGACGGCTTAATACCAAAGCTGGTGGTACCTACATTTGGGCCTCAATCATCACCATGTGGGTAGGTTTTATCTTGGGGCTCCTGATAGTCTCTCTCCCGGGCAGCAGAGCCAGCCAGTCCCTAACATCCTCCATGTCCCCAGGCAACCCCACAGCAAGACTCAGACAGGCTCTAAAATGTTTTGCCCTCAAAGGCCTGGAGATTGAAGGCAGTATCCAGAAACTTCTTCAGAGACACCAGGTGAGTGTTCCTGTTCCCTGTGGCAGGTGCAGCCGCTGGGTCTCGGCCAACATACCTGGAGGAGGAGAGACAAGCTCATGGGAAGGGCTGGGCTGGCTTCGCGGCTGCCCTAGGACCGCATGGGGTCTATGCTTCTGGTCACCCAGCTGCAGGAATGAAGAGCCTGAGGCTCCAAGGGGCTAAGTCAGTGGCCTCAGACCAAAGGTAGGAGATCTGAGACATGCGGGAGGTTCTCTAGTTCCATTCCGGCCTCAGAACAAAGGTTTGCTCCCCGGAAGGCCATGCTGAAGGGGACCCCTAATGGGGAAGGTGCTGTCGCTGACAGTCCCAGAGCCAGCAGGGACTAGGGGGCCCGACTCCTCGGTCTTCAGTACAGCCCGGAGAGGGGCAGTGGCCAGTGCTGGGCCACACAGCAGAGGGGCAGGGCAGGCCAGGAGGGGGCCCCGGCAGACCCGAGGGGCGGGTGGCGGGCAGCGCCTTATACCATATGGGCCGCGCCCGGCCCAGGATGGCCATGAAGCGTGGGCTGACGTAATCATAGTAGCCCATGTTCTTGTGCTCCTCCTGACACCACACCAGCTCCACGCCTGGGTACTTCTCTGCCTCTTGCTTGATCAGGTCGAACGGAAACGGAGAGATCTGGGGCAGGGCAGGAAGAATGAGGGGCATAGCCAGGGGAAGGCGGCACGGCCACAGACAGGCCCCCCGGAGAGCAGCCACCACCCTCCTCACTGGCTCCAGCCCTGGCACGCCGCCCAGAGCCAGGGGCTGGGGACTGGGCCCCTCCCCACCCGGCTGAGCAGCGGAGGGGCCCAGGCACACCTGCTCCAGGCGTGTGATGGCCACGCGCTCGTCCAGGCCCCGGTTGCTCCGCTCCTTCACCAGGTCGTAGAACACCTTGCCCGTGCAGAAGATGAGCCGTCGCACCTGCCCAGGAGCCCGCGCCGCAGGCCCATCCTCAGGGATCACCCGCTGGAAACTGGTTCCTGGGGACCCACAGGACATGGAAGGGGCGTCGGCCCCCAGGGCGGCCAGAGCAGCCCGGGAATCAAGTCCGCACTGCTGGCTCCCCCAGGCTCTCCTTGGCCACCAAGTCAAGCCCCAGATCGAGATCTGCGACATGAGACTCCCGAGCCAAACAACAGAACCGGAGATGGTGGCCAGCCTGAGACGCCCCACGGAGAGGAGCGGAGAGAGCAGCTGCAGCCAAGGGCAAAGCCCTGGGACACCACGTTTAAAGAGACGCGGGGCTGACGGGGAGATCCCCTGGAGGGGCCAGAGAAGGCGGTGTCACAGTCCCATCTACAGAACTGTTGTCTGTCCCTGACCTGCTCTCCAGCCAGTCATGCCCACCTCCCGGGCACACTCGGTTCCCCTAGCCATCAAACTGGAAAGTAAACCCTGGCACGGCTCTTCCTCCCTCAGCCCCAGAGCTCAGCCCCCAGCTGAGTCCCACCCACTTCCCCTTCCTGATCTCATGCCTGGTGCCAGAGGAAGCTACTGCTCACCGCGTCCCAGGTGAGGACCCTGAGGCGGCGGGTTCACGGGCTGACAAGCCCCACCAGCACTGCGTGTTCAGCCCAGGCGGCCCAGCCCAATGCCAGGCCTCTGGGCTGCTGGCTCAGCCACTGGCCACATCGGAGGAGATGCCTACACACGCGCAAGTGAGAACAAGCGCCTGCCCACGCCACTGAGGCCCCCGGACCAGCTCCCGCCCCTCCCCTACAGCTCAGGACCGTTTTCCCAGACAGCTCTGCTGTGACCAGCTTCAAGGCCCTAAACTTGCCCCCTTCATCCTCTACTGGGTCACATCTCAGTTCCAACACCAGGGCTGGGAGCTCTTGGCGGGGCTGCCGGGTCCCCAGGGCCGGTGATGCCTGTTGGGCTCAGGAGTGAAAACAGTGGATGAATGACTGACACCCAGCGTCCCATGACCCAGGCAGAGCTGCAGCAGGCCTCCAGCCGCTGAGCTCTTCGGCGCAGCCAGGCCGGCCCTCCCGAGCAGCCGCAGGGTGCTAGTGCATGCTCCTGAGCCTGGGGCTCAGCCCAAGTGGCCCAGGCAGGCCCGACACCTGGCCGCTGCACCAGCCTCCCAATCCAGCTGCTGGCAGGGACCGTGTCCGAAGCTGCAGGGCCAGCGGAGCCACAGAAGCAGAGGCTGCCCCGTGGGCCCATCAGCCACCTGCCCAACCGGCCCAGGCACATACCAGATACCATCTGGTCAAAGCTGGACTTGGCCTCTGGGTGCCTCAGCAGAGATTTGGGTGTGAAGATGATCAGCTGGAAGGGAAACACGGTGGCTGGCTGCCCGCCTGCCCCCACTCGGCCAGGGCGCCTGCACTCGACCCCCGCGTTATCCCAGCGATGAGCAGCGCGGGCGGCTCACCGGCTTGCGGAAGGGCAGCAGGATCTGCCGGCGCAGCACGTGGAAGTAGCTGGCCGGCGTGGAGCAGTTAACCACGATCCAGTTGCAGTCATAGAGCTGTCTCACCTCGAAGTCCTGCGTGCATGCCTGAAGGGACGGCGCAGCTGGGAGGTGGCCCGCCTGTGGTGCCATACCCTGGCCTCGTCCCGGGGAGGGGCAGGGGGCAGGCAGTACTCACAGGGCAGGCATCTGAGTCGTCGTTGCTCATCTGCAGGAACCTCTCGGGCCTGGCTGAAGAGTGCTCTGGGCCCTGGAACAAATGCCAGACGGCCAGGCTGGCCAGAGTTCAGGGGGCTTGGGGGTCTGTCACACGAGACGGGGACCTCTGGAGGAGATGCCCTAACTCCAGAATCTAAACCGTAGGAGAAAGCAAGGAGTGTGGGACGAGAGCAGGAAGGAGGGTCCAGCCAGAGCCAAAGCGTGTGAACACACAGGCAGAAGGAAAGTGAAAAGGCCAAGTTCAGATGCTCTCTCTGGAAGGTTCTGCCTTGCAGCTGGGACCATTGGCTGGGTGCTTCCTCTGTGCCAGACACCGTTCTAAGGACCTGACACACATTATCCTCTGCCTTGAAAGCAACTCTGTGCTGTGGACGAAGGGGAAGGACGAAGACGTTCAGCAGCAACCTCAAGGTGGCTCAGTCAGAAGGGAGCAGCTGCAAACCCAGGTCTGACTCCTCCTCCCCTCACCCGCGCGGCTGCGCTGCTCCATAAGAGCAGCAGCACACCCCGCTGTCCTCCAGGCTGGGTCCCCACGGGACAGGGGCGGCCTGCCCCTCCCTTAGGGGCAAAGCCCCGCGGACCCACAGCCACAGGCACCAGGCAGGCCAGCTCCGCTCCTATCCAGCCTGGCTCCAGGTGAGAAGCCAGCTACGTATACCACTGGGAGACCTTGGGCAGTCACAGGACTTGTCTCCTCGCATGTGAAACGGGAACAGAACCGATCTTCTGGTGAGGATGCCACAGGATAAAACATGGCACGGGAAGTGCCCAGCACCATGAGACCAGGCTCTGAGCAGCGCTGATCAACCCCTGAGCACATGACCGGTCCAGGCTGAGCAGGACATCCAGTGCAGCCAGGCAGCGGCCAAGCCCCGCCCGTGCTCTACGTGGTCAGGCCACACAGCCCACAGCTCGGGGCCACACGATGCGCCCCCTCCCCTCCCCTGGGGACCTGCATGTCCCCCTTCTCCCAGACACGTGGCCCCCCAACAAGAGAGGCTCAAATCTCAGTGGCTAGCCGTGTGACCTCAGGCAGGCCATTCTACCTCTCTGCGTCTCAGCTTCCTTATCTGGCACGTGGGCACGGGATCTGCCTCTTTCGGCTGTTGTTAAGGACTAGAGGAGCTGATACACAGAGAGGGTTTTAGACAGAGCTGGCACCCAGCAGGCCCTCAGACACGTCCATCCCGCCTCTGACCCAGAACGGTAGCGTCATCGTCTTCGGCAGTGCTAACACAGACCCACGCAGGCCCCACTGCGTCCTGTGCAGCTCCAAGGGGCTGGAAGGGACACCACCCCCTCGACTCTGCAGGTGCCCAAGGGTCCAGCCCCCCCTCCGGGCCAGCCACAGCCCTCCTGCGGCGGCCCTCACCATGCCCTCCATGCCGTGGGGCAGCAGCAGCACGATGCCGTTGTGTCGCACCCACTTGGCCTGACCCGTGCTGATGAACTGGTCGATGACACACTGGGCCGTGTTGTGGAAGTCGCCGAACTGAGCCTCCCAGAGCACCAAGGCGTTGGGGCTGGCCATGGCGTAGCCCAGCTCGAAGCCTGAACAGAAGACACAGAGAGGGAGAGCCTGCCACATGCTGTCACCAAGGGCTGGGGCCCCGGCCAACACAGCCCATCCTCACACAACATCCCTGCCCTGCCCATCCTTCCCTGGAGGCCGGAAGACCCAGGGACTCCATGGGACCCAAAGGCCAGATCTCCCTTTCCGGCAGCTGACAACAGGCCCAGAGATGCCAACCTCAGCCCCGACCTCATATACAGCTGGCTTCAGCCTTGGCCAGACCAAGAGCCAAGTCCAAAGATACCCTGCAGAGGCCGCAGAGGCCACCTGCCAAGGAGTCCCCGGAAAATGAGCAGGGGTGCAGGGCCAGCCCCAGAGGCTGCTCCCCAGGAGGGCTGGCCAATATCAGGGGTTCCTGCTTCTGGAGGAGGCAGGTTCAGAGGAAGCAGGCCAGCTAAAGGTTGAGCCAAGGGAGAGCTGAGGGGGTAGTCTGGGGAGCCAGAACCTAGGAAGAGCCTAGCCTGAGGACAGGGGCTCTGGGTGCGGCGGCGCAGAAGACAAGGCAGGTGAGGATCGTGGAGGTGGCCAGGCCAGGAGGCTCAGGGCCAGCCAGTGGCCCCTGGTGGATTCAATGGGGTTTTTGTCTGGGCCCACTGACGCCACCCAGGGACGGGCTCTGGCATCCAGAGTCCCCATCCAGGCAAGACTGACCCTCTGAGGGCCAGATGGGACAGGAGCACATCTCTGATGTGGCCTCAGGTGGAGGCCGCCCAACCACTGTCCCTCAGGACTGTCTCATGACCCAGGTCCGCCCGGGGGCCTCCGAGCTCCTTCGGCCCCTCCAGCTCCAGACCGTGGTCCAAACAACAAGGACCAGATGCCCTGAGGGGCCAGAGCCTCTCTGACCTGCACGCAGAGTTCTGACCCACCCAGGACTCCGTACTCCGAGAGGGAACTGTTGCACACGGTATAGGGGGCCTGGTCAGGCCACAGGTGGCTCATCGGGACACACGTCCTCCGGTCGACGTCCTGATCGTGGAGTACGTGGTGCCGGTGGCTGGAGAGACAGACCAGGAAACAGTGGGAGGCGGTGGGGCCAGGCAGGACACCTGCCAGCGCCCACAGGCTGGCGGCCGCTGCAGAGGGCCAGAGCCATCCGGCCCCTCCCCGGGCAGCCTCCTCTCCCAGCAGCACCCGCCTCACACATGCCCTGAGGGTGCTGGAGCACAGACGTAAGAGTCTCAGCTTCCTACATAAGGAGGGTCCCATGGGACCGGCCATGCCAACCTCCCAGGCCTTGGGTGGAGCCCGAGGCCCTAGGAAGCCATACGCCAGGGGCACTGTCCCCCTGCCCCCTGCTAGCTCCCTTCCCACTTGCCTGCCTTGCCCAGGATCACGGGAGATGGGAACTGCAAGACATAAGGAGGGGCCCTGGCTGAACGCCAAGCCTCACGGGGACTGACAAGCAGTGGAGGAGGCACTGGAGTGGCCCCCGAGCCCCGGCTGGAACAGGGCCGGCAGCGACGAGGGACTGGGACAAAGGAGGGATAGCCCATGGAATTCTGGAAGCCAGATCTCCAGGACTCACTAACATGGCAGAGACTGACTTGAGACCCCAAACAAACATCTGGAGTCCCAAGCAGAGGAAATGTGATGGGGACAGCCAACAAGTGTAAAGTCCTCATCTGAACTCTAAACTGCAAACAAGAAAGACGGCGGTGGGGAGTTGGCTTGACAGTAGTTCAGAGGGAAACAAAGGGTCTTGAGGACCACTGATGACCACCAGACTTGACAGCAACCAAGAGCTTACGTAGAGCAGTCAGCTGTGCATGCTGGCCCCATGGGGGCGGGGAGGAGGCCCAGGCGCTTTCAGATGGCCTGGCTATCTGAACAAATATTTCTTTGAGCTATTCTCCATTTGCTGAATCAGGTGTTCCAGATCTATTCGAAGGGCTCAAACAGCCAATCAACTGTTTTAATCCCTTCTGACTCTGAGATTTTCCTTCCTTAGTTTTGAATGGTGGAGCATAGGGGTAGAGGCTAGAAATACCACGTCCATCTCCTCAGTGGGGCACGGATGCAACACCTGGTCCAACAAGGAAAACCCTTGGGGAAGGTCAGCAGGGCACACAATGAGCAGATCGACCTGTGGACACTGGAGTTAACAATCACTCCCACTGCCAAGTTATTAACCTGTCATTCCTGAAACGTATCCAGCCTTCAAACTTGGGGAGCTGATGAGGAAACAGTGATTAGGAACCAGCGCATTTAATGTTCAGGAGTATGTATAGATCAACGTGTGCCAATTTCCAGGGGCCCTGGACCTGTCCTTGATTTGGCACAAGTCAGTGGAGCCGTGTGGAGGCCGCTGTCACGCCAGTGGGCATCGGGAAAACACAAGGGGGCCTTTCCTGCACGGTGGTCGGTGGTTGCGGCTTTTCCTCCAGACCATAACACTCAGCCGGGATTGAAAAAAAAATGAGTTCTAAGAAGCTTTCCTCTTAACCCTCATTGAAATGATCATCCAGAGTCCCTGGGCCAACTGTGAGACCCATAGCCCAGCTGAACGCCAGCTCCCATGCCCACAGGGCCTGGGCTCCTCCATCCCCAACCTCACCTGAACGTGCCCCTCTCCACGTCCTGCCCGCTGAGCCGCACGTGGATGCCCTCCTTGAGCAGCGAGCCGAAGGCCATGTACTCTGCCAGTGCCCAGTCCACCGACCTCTTCCCGATCATGTCTGCACGGCCCCGCAGGATTCGAGAGAGGCCTGGGGGAGGGAAGCGCCAGCCTGAGGGGCGCAGGAGCTTGGCCACCTTGCCTGGGACAGCCATAGCCAAGGGCCCTGTGCCAGGTGTGTGCGCATTCATTGTGGACCCCTCCCCCCAGGCCAGGAGCCCAGCAGGGCGCAGGGGACCCCTCCTCCAGCCCCACCACTGCAGCCAAGGTACTAGGCTGGCCCACGCGTGTGTTCCCGTCGCCTCTGTCCCTGCAGCCAAGATACTAGGCTGGCCCACATGTATGTTCCCGCCACCTCTGTCCCTGCGGGAAGGAGGAGGTGAGTGTCGGCCACATGTGCGTGCCACATACGCTGAGCAGGGGACATTTCTCCAATGAAATGCAGGTACCGACTTTCACTGCCTTTCAGATGAGAAGACAGGCTCAGAAGAGGGAAGTCATCCACTCAGCCTCATACAGAAGGCNAGGAGGAGGTGAGTGTCGGCCACATGTGCGTGCCACATACGCTGAGCAGGGGACATTTCTCCAATGAAATGCAGGTACCGACTTTCACTGCCTTTCAGATGAGAAGACAGGCTCAGAAGAGGGAAGTCATCCACTCAGCCTCATACAGAAGGCGCTTGGATCTGAGCCCAGGCGCCTGACCCAGGCTGGCCTGCCGTCGGCCCCACACCCACACAGCCCTGCTGTGACTGCGCACAGAGCCGGTGCCCCGAGACACCTGGGCTTGCCCCAGAAGTGGTGGAATCCTCTTGGAACACCCACAGCCTGCTCAGAGGGTGCACGGGGGCCCCACCACCCCCACGGGGGCTCCTCGGGCTGCCTGAGTGAGGCCACCACAGCCACAGCCAGGAAGCACAGCCAGCGGGCACCTACCAGACCAGGGTCACCCTCTATCATCTGTCCAGTTTGCCACACTCGCCCCCCAACACTCTAGACCCAACTGCCCCTCCACAGGAAGCCTTTTTCCCCCTGCTCTCCTCCTGTCTGATCCAGGGGTACCCCTAACAAAGGCACTGGGGAGACCCAAGGTGTCCATGGAGGCCTGTCCTGGCACTCACTGGGGAGCATGGCATCCACACCTGTTCACCTGAAGAGTTAGGATCACAGATCCCTCATGGGCATGAAGGAAGCGCGGGGAGCTCAGCCGTCTACCCACAGCCAAGCAGGGGTGAGGCTGGGCCTCCCTGACTCCCGACACCACATTCCTTGGGGCCTGATGTCTGGGACAGTGGCCCATGCCAGACAGCAACCTCACCCACGTGGATCTTAAAGTCCTCCAGGGGCACAGAGCTGGCCACTTCACCAATGTGGGTCAGCGTGTCCTCGGGAACACCTGTGGCTGGGCACGTCATGCTCTTGGGCTCCCCATCCATGTTGAAGAAGCCTGAGAGGGCAGAGACTCTGACTTTTGGGAGGCGGTGGGGCCTCAGTTCCCCGGACCAGCCCATCTCCCTAGGACTCAGAGGCCTGCCTCTCCCACAGCCCCAGGGGGCGCTCAGCCGCACGCCGCTCACTCACCAGGCCAGGGAGAGTCCAGCCAGTGCTTTATATGCAGGATTTTTTTATCCTTGGACCTGCCATACGCCTCCTCACAGATCCGATCATATTTGGCGATTTCTTCCTGAAATAAGGGTGAAGGCCTAGACTGAGGCAATGATGCCCTGGGCAGTCACAGGCTGAGTGACTGGCCCTTCTGACCATGCTCTAGAGGAATGGTCTTCCCCAAACCCACAGGGACGTTATGGCCAGAGTTTAAAGTCCCAGGGTTCGGGGATCCTGGAAAGAGTCCACGGGATCGCACTCAGCAAGAGACTTGTGGGAACCCAGGAAAGACTCCTGGTCTTTGCTCCCAGAGCACCTGAAAGAGGGAGGGCCAGCATGTCCACAGAAAACACTGGGGACAGCCCAGCTCAGGGCCACCTCCCACAGGAAGCCTTCCTGGGCTCCTGCCTGAGGATGAGCTTCCAGGCATCGCTGCATGGGCTGCTTCCCACCAGGCTGTAAGTGTCTTTGGTCCTCTGTCCCCCTTGATAACTGGGGCTGCTGGGGACAAGGATGATACCGGCTACTTCTTTAAATCGCCAGCACCCAGCCCTGGGCTGGTCCATCAGCAGCCCCCTCGGCGTCTCGGCTCCAGCAAGGTGCTGACGGGCCCACCTCAAACTCCTGCAGGGTGACTGTGCCCTCGGCGATGAGCTTGTCCGCGTACTTCTTCAGCACAGGCGCCTGTCTGTGGATCTGCTTGTACATGAGAGGCTGCGTGAACATGGGCTCGTCCATCTCATTGTGGCCACGCCGGCGGTAACAGACCTGCAGGGGCAGAGGGTGGGTCCCCGTGCCCAGGCAGTGTGGCTGGCACAGTCACTGCCCACTGGGGCACACCTGGCAGGCCACACCCTTCAAAACCTCACCAGCCCTCAGAGTCACCGTCACCAAATGCGCCCCCCCAGGCCTTTGCAGAGGCTGCGCCCAGTGGTACTAAGCCTGCTGCCCAGCCCTGACCACTGAAGATGCTGCAGCCCTGGAGAGCTTGGCGCATCAGGGACAGCCGGGCCCCCGACACCCACCAGGTCTACCACGACGTCTTTATTGAAGGTGTTCCTCCACTCAGCTGCCACGCTGCACACGTATATCACAGCCTCTGGGTCGTCCGCGTTCACGTGGAAGATGGGTGCATTGACCACGCGGGCCACGTCGGTGGGGTACGGGGAGGAGCGGGCCATCCGGGGGTCCGTGGTGAAGCCGATCTGCAGAAGCAGGAGGCACTGAGAGCTGGGTAGCCATGGCCGCCTGGGAGGCCGGGGGCCTGGCGGCTGGGCAAGGGGTGCCCTGGCCTTGAGGTCTATCAGGCGTGGCCAAGAGGTGACGGGGACATGACCAGGTAACAGTGGGTGACCCTGAAATCACAGGGACAGCAGCAACACCAGGCGAGTCACAGTTGCTCTCTGTCCTGCAATCACTTTCATACAGTGGGAGTAGGGAGCCCAAGGTGGGATAAAACCCAGTCTCACCAATTACTAACTACAACCTTGGGCCAGGCACTTAAATTCCCAAAGCCTCGGTTTCCTTATTGATTAAAAGGGCTCATTAAATTCCTGCCTCACAGGGTTATACTGTGAAGATTAAATGACTATGCAAATAAAGTCGTTAACCCAGGGCCTTACAGGCTCAGAAGACGAGCTGTCATTAACCACAGTTGCCTTAAAAGCAAAAGCTGTGAGAGCTGTGTTCTAAGACTGGGTTGCACGGCGCTAAAGGCAGCATCTAATTTGATATGTGCCTCCTCTGGGGTAGGCTCTGGGTATACCCCTCTTCCTCTGTCCCTACAGCTTTATCATAGATATACGTGTGTGTGTGCACACATACATGGGGATGGGGGAGAGAAGGGCAGAGAGAGACACACACAGAGACACACACACAGACGGTACTCCTCCCAATTCCACAGACCAGGAAACTGGGGCTGAGAGATCAGGCATCTCGCTGAAGTCATGCTCTGCTGAACGGCAGAGCAATGGGCTTAGAAGCAGGACTGCCCCACTCTGCTCCTCAGAGTGCTGCCTGGATCCAGGAGCAGATAACGCCGACAGGGCCAACATGCAGCCCCGGCCCTCACCTGGTTGTTGACAACAACGTGCACGGTGCCGTTGGTGGTGTAGGACGGCAGATCGCTCAGGTGGAAGGTCTCATAGACCACACCCTGGCCAGCAAAGGCGGCGTCCCCATGGACCAGGATGGACATGACCTGCAGGACAGGGCATCAGTCAGCAGGGGCCCCACGCTCCAGCCCCTGCAGGACAGGGCATCAGCCAGCAGGGGCCCCACGCTCCAGCCCCTGCAGGACAGGGCATCAGCCAGCAGGGGCCCCACGCTCCAGCCGGTGCCGCCCAGCCCTGACCCTGAACCTTGGAGTCTGCCCGAGCTCACTGCTCGGGAGCCCAGCCCACAGAACCCAGGTCCTCGGGGCCCAGGGGAGCTCACCTTCCTGCCCTGGGCGTCCCCGCGGTAGAACTGCTCCGCCTTCGTCTTGCCCTGCACCACGGGGCCCACAGCTTCCAGGTGGGAGGGATTGGCCACGAGGGACAGAGCAATGTTCCTGTTCGTGACTCGATTGATCCGCTCGTGGTACATGCCGAGGTGGTATTTGACATCTCCAGAACCCTGAAGGTTGAGGCGGCCCGTGATGAAGTCCCCACCATCCCAGACATGCAAGTCCACAGCGGGGCTGGGACATCCCCCAGAGTCTGCTCTCTGGGAAAGTCTCACTGTCCCTGACTCACCCCTGCATTCCTTCCCCAACCCTGGCACATGCCTGGCTTGTCCTCCAGCTGCTCTAAGAAAGGCTGGCGGGTTCCCTGGGTCGTGACCCCTTATCAGAGCTCCTGTACATTATCAGCAACCATACTCTGCATGAATGATGGTAGAGCTGGGGACGGGTAAGGCACCCTTAGGAAGGGGCCAACCAGAGACAGTGAAGGCCAAGAAATGAAGGACAGCTCTTAACTAGAGTTAAGACCATGGGCCAGGCCTCTGGGAAAACACTGGAGCAGGACCCCTACTAAATTCCTTACATCAAAGTAAGCAAAAATGGGCACACAACACACAAAAACACAGAACCAGGGGAAAGACGACATACTTTATGTTCTTAGAGCAAGGAGTCTTTCTAAACAACATACCAGCCTCAGAAGCCACAAGGGATACGACAGCCAAAATCTAGTATGTTTGTCAAGGGGGAAGAAGATCCGTGCACAGTAATAGGGGGCAAAAAAGTCAAGCTGGGAAAATACTTACCACACAAATGCAAGCAAAGGGCTAACTCCTTCAATACGTAAAGCACTTTTCACCAAGACCCCAGGGGAAAATAAGCAAAAGCCAGGAAAAGGAATTTACAGGAAAAAGCATGGTTTAAAACCATGGTTTAATACATGGTTCAAAAACCTGAGAAGACACTCAAATTCATAGCAGAGAAATATGTTCAAATGCAGTCACTTCTGGACCTATCACATTGGCAAAGAGGGAAAGGGTGGATGGAGTAAGGGAAGCGGGGCGTGGCCTGGGACTCTGGCACACAGCAGGCAGACTCGCTGCTGTCTCCAAGCTGTTTGGAGGGCAATTCAGTCCTGCCTCCTCAGCTTCAGCCACTGCATTTCCTAGACACTATCTAAAAATGCGCACGCGTGTGCAAAAACACTCATCCCACCACCTAGTGCTCATCAACGAGAGACAGTGGAAACCAGAGGGGCATCAGAAGCCCAGGGAGCTCGGCATGCAGCTTAACAGTGACGGCTCATTAAGTGAAAGCAGCAAGGTGCCCAGCGGCATCTCGAGCTGCGCCCCTGGCCTCTTACAAATAAAGCTGTGCTGGACGCCTAAGTGCGCTTGTACTGCGTGGAACATTTCTGGAAGTACACACCTTCACATGAAAACTGACCACAGCAGAGCCTCCCGGGAGCAGGAAAGCAGTCTCAGAAGGGAAACTTACTCTCACTATGAAACCTTTTCTTCAAATGATGCTCACATTGCTTTTTCAACTAAGAAAAAAGTAAATTTGTTTAAAGAGCTCTTTGGCCAGGTTTTATAGTTTACTCATGCCATCTGTAATTGCTCACAACCTATTCTTGGACCAGGCATTTTCATCCCCGTTTTACAGGAAAGTGAGACTCAGAGAATGAAGGTGCTTGAGCAAAACGAACGTGATGGTGGAAAGATTATGAGCTGGGAGCCGGCAGACGTGGGTTCTAGTCCTGCTCTGGTCTAACGTGCTGGATGGTTCTAGAGCAGTCATTTAATGGGCTCGTTTCAACAAAGCATCCTCCAGGACTGGGTGCTGAGGCTTCGGGGGAAAGGTCCCTGCCCTCTCCTTGCTACCAGCCTGGAGGGGAAAACAGACAGACAGACGCACACTCACACACAGAACAGAAAAGGCCAGAGCAGACACGGTTCTTCAGGCAAAGGGAGCTGTCCTGCCTGGAGGCCCAGGAGAGCCATCAAACGGGGTGATGGGCAGGACGTGAGAGAGAGAGAGGAAGAGAAGACGGCAACGGGGCTGAGGGCCCAGCACGCACAAAAGCACGAGACATGAGCCTACATGACACGTAAACATACCGGGAGTGGGTGAGGGTGGGAAGCTGCTCATGAGTGGGCACAGGAAACTGTCCTGACCCCCCCAACACTGTGCTGGGCAAACAAGCGAGTGAGGAGTCCTTACGGGCAGGCAGGCAGGACTCTGGGCACAGAGACACAGGCACATGGGCTGAACTAAGTAACTTCAGGCACTCCCCTGCACCTCTCTGGGCCTCAGCTTCCCTGGCTGGAGACAGCAAGTTGGCCCAAATATACAAGGATTCTCCTAGTTATACGAGATCAGAGCACTTGGCTCCAAAGCGCCTCAGGTGCCTCACACTGACCCCGGCCTTTCTCCCACTCTTCTGCAGGTCTGTCCACCCCCCAAATACCCAGCTCTCCAGGGGCTCTGGTGCCCACACTTGGCGCCCACCTCGTCCGCCGCCTCCAGCTTGGGGTCAAACTGGCAGAAGATCTGCTCCAGGTCCTTGCGAATAACGTTGGCCAGCACGTTCAGCCTGCCCCTGGGGCCAGAGGGGACAGGGCTCTCACCTGGCACGGAGGCCACCTCCCTCAGCACACCCCAGCATAACCAGGCTTCCTGCCCACCTAGGACCCAGCAGGAACGGCGTGAGCACTGGGAGCCCAGCCCTCTGCTCCTGTCTCAATCTGCAAGGCATGTGAGCAGCTCCAGGTGGCCCGCTCTCCCCGACCCAAAAGCTGAGCCCAGCCCAGAATCTCGACCCCAACCTAACGCAACTCAACTGCTCCCACACAGCTGCCCGGCCCAGCCTAGCAGCGTCTTGGAGCAGGATGCAGAAGGGGTGACATTTCTGCCCTTAGGAGTCACCAGAGGACCTGCCCAGATGAGCTCAGGTCTGCTGGGTGGGGAGGGAGGGTCCAGGGGGGCTGTGGGGAAGCAGCTAGGTCCAGGGATTCTCCAGTCCAGCTGGGCTTGCCATCATGGGGCAATACACGCAGGGGTGGACACCAGCCCGAGGCAGGCACAAGGCGTGACTCAGAACTCGCTCCCCGTAGCCCAGCAGCAGACGCCAGCCCTAGGCCTGCACACACTCTGGAGTGGCCTCCAGCCCCACAGGGCCCCGTGACAGAAGGGCAGCCCTCTTCTGGCAGGCTTCTCTCCTGTTCTGTGGAGGGAGGGCTGTGTGGACACAGGAACCAGATGAACACCCCTCAGCCCCTTTGGGGAAAGCCCTCCAGCCTCAGAGGCCCCTTCTCAACTATGGAGGCTTGGCCGAGGGCAGTCCTTGGCTCCGAGAAGCCTCCTCAGGCCAGGAGCCCGTGCAGTGCCATCACAGAGTCCCAGAGCTGTCTGCCGGCCCAGCACCGTTCTCGCCCTGGCCCCATAGTTCTACTGAAGCCATGCCGTCCTGAAACCTCGGGGTCCTCTCTGCTTCCTCCAGGACACAGAGCCTGTGAGACAAAGCCTGGACTCCTGGCAGGCCAGCCCATGGGTGGGGACCCTCCTCACACTTCATCCTGATGCCCCAGTGCTGAAGCAGTGGGGGACTGGCCCCCCTGTGAGTGGCTGGAAATGTGCATGGGAAATACCGAGGCTCTGCCCCTCAGACAGACAGCATGTCCTGTCCCTGCCCATTCAGCAGGACCCCTGGCCGCCTTGGCTATATTCCTCATTATCCCACAGGCTCCAGCTGAGAGGTAACTGCCCAGTGGCCAGGCCAACCTTCCAAGTCTTTATCAAGGTCCCAGGAAAATGAGTGGTCAGCTAGCAGCCAGGGAAAGAGACATCCAGCTGACCTCCAGAGACTTCCCACCAGGTGACGCCAACCCAGGCCCACGTGTCCAGGCTCTGCTCTCCCTCTTCTGGGAGGTGCCGCCCCACAGGAACCTCCAGTAGGATGGCACAGCCCCTTCTGTCAACTCATTATGGCTGGGGATGGTGGCAGCGTGGTGAGAGAGAAACTGAGCCCGAGAGAGCCCGGTTCCGGAGGCTTTGGCCATGCGCTTGGCTCTTCCTGTGATGAGCGAGCCAGGGCCCAGGGACTCGGAACTCTCCAGATCCCTTTGCCTCTACCCCCAGGTCCCAACGACACCCCTGCTCTGACTCTCAGAGCGTCACACCCATCTCCGCTGGCCGGGCCTGGGGGAGCACCACAGGCCGAGGCAGGGAGGACACACCGATGCGGCATCCCCAGGATGACGTTCTCGATCCCCATCTCGCTGGACTTGTCGATGATAGTCTTCAGGGCCGGAATCATGACCTCACAGCCTTCCAGGCCGAACCGCTTCTCTGAAGACCACTTCCTGGCCAGGAAGTCTTCAAACCTGCTTGGGGAGGGGAAGAAAAGGGTGGAGAGGCAGGGGCTCATGGGGGCTCTTCCTGAGGGCTTGGAGTAGGGTGCCAGGACAGGGGAAGCTACGAAGTCACGTCTCTCTGCACGGTCCAGGGCTGGCACAGACACCACGATGCCACACCAGCAAGGAGCATAGGTCTGGGGGAGGCCGAGGCTCCTCCCAGCTTAACCAGAGGCCTCTGGCTGCATCCATTCCCAGAACCACCTTCTCTTCCCCTTCCAGTCAAGCTGCTGTGACTAGCCATTCCACTGATCTCGGCTCACTGCCCTCCAGCACATGTGTGACCCAGAGCTCTCTCATCATGTTCCAAAGACCTCCTCACGGCTCAATTCAAAGTCCAGCCCACATGTCACTGCTCAGGGAGCCACTTTATTCCCAGCAGTTGGGTCAAGGGCTCCTCCAGGGCCCCATGGTCCTGGACAGCCCCAGCTTCACAGAAGTCCAGCTCTGCCCTACCTGCAGGAAGTCCCTGCTACGCTCACTCCATGCGGGGACATCTTTATGTCACTTCTGTCCTCGGTCGGTGTCATCTCCTGGAGCCCCGCCCAGCCCTGCCTTCACTTGCCAGGGACCTCCTCATCAGCTAGGGCCCTGGATGTCGCAGACAGCCCTGGAGCAGGCCCCCAGCCGTTGGGGCTTCCCAGGGAGGTGCCGGGGGCCTGACCTCATGGAGCGCACGAGCCGCGCCAGCAGGGTCCGCTTCTCCTCGCTGGAGCACTGCATCACGCCCGGGGTCTCGAACTTCTGCCGGATCCACTGGCACTGCTCCACGTCGTTGATGAACATGAACTCCAGACCGACGTGCTGGCAGTATGTGCTCTGTGGGGCAGGGGAGCACTCCACGAGGAGCCAGGAAGAAGATGGGCAGCCTCCGGGTCTGGGGCAGGAACGGCGGCGCCCTCCCTCCCTCCAGCGCACACTGGAGAGCTTCATCACGCGTGCCGGCACGCCTGCCCGTGCTCACCTCCAGGCGCCTTATGATCTCCCGTAGAGAAAGGCTGTTTTCGGAGCCTCCAATAAAAGTGGTTGTGGGCAGCTGGAACTCCTTATCCAGGTCAACCTCCTCCAGGCCGTAGAAGGCTGGGAGGCCCACGGGGCAGAGTCCGGGCAGCAGACAGGAGAGAGGGAAGTGAGGCGCAGGTGACCCTCGCTGCACCCCTAGGCCTCCTGCCAGTGCCCCCAGCACCCTCCCACCAGGCCAGCCTAAAGGTCAAGGGCCCTCTGTCCACAGGGCACAGGGTGTGAGAGGCAGAACTGAGCTTGCCATCACAAGGAAGGGCCTGGACAGGTGTCTCAAATTCGCTGAGTGGGCGCACCAGCTGGGGAGGATGGAGAGCCCTCCCTTGCAGGGACCCGACGCATAGATGGGCAAGGGTCAGAAGAAAGCCTCTCAGGCCGATGGCTGAGACCGAGACCCAGGGGCACCACAGGCTCAGTGCCCGTCACTAGGCACAGGCATCAGCTGGCTCTCGTTGCCAGGGCAACAGGAGAGGGTTTCGATTCTCACCCAGTTTATCGATGGTGGTGATTAAGTCTGAGGGCACGAAGGAGTCCAGGTCCGCATCCAGAATGCCCAGGGGGTCCAGCTGGGCCACATGGTGGCCCCGGATCTGGAGAGGGGAAGAGGCCAAGGCGGAGTGGAGCACTGCCGGGCAGACCCCCACCGACACTGAGACTCTGGGCCCCTCACTTCCAGCTTCAGAATTGCAAGTTTCCACATGCCCAGCACCCAGGCCCCAGCAGGCCTGTGAAGCCCCAGCACAGCAGCTGAGGTGGCAGGAGCTCAGCTCGGTTTGAAAGCACATCTTGCAGTTTTCAGAAACAGGAAAGAACACGTACACAGAAATAATTACTCTATCAGTAACTGCAAAATTCTAAAAACTTCCCAAATGTCCAGCAGGAGACTGACGGATGTGGGAAACTCATACAGGCACAGAGTTGCTCAAAGGAAGGAGGAAAATCCCTAACTGCTACAGTGAGACTGTCCCTACAAAACATTCTTAAGCAAACAAGCAAATCATATAAAAATGTTTGTGATAAACTACCTGTTATCTAAGAAAGGAAAGACAAAAATAAATATGTGCACTGGCATATATCTGTATCTATTTGAATGTCTACAAGTAAATGTGAGCATTAGAACAATATGCAGTAAAATAATAAAACTAAAAAATAAGAAAAATTATTACCTACAGGGAAAGGACAAAATAGGGCAGAGGGGCAGGGCTAGAAGCGAGGCTTTTAAGACTATATCTTGCCTTTGGAATCTTATAAACATTTTATATCACTATAAAACAAAGTTAAGAATTCTGTAAAGCAATTATCCTTCAATTTAAAAATAAATAAATAAAACAAAATTAAGTTTTAAAAATTGAAAGTAAGATACATGAATTAATGCATCCATTTTGTGGCATAACTATATAGGGAGGAACTATTCCAATTGACTAGCAGAATGCTCCCCAAAGGCAAACAGGACTGCAGAAATAAAAAGACCATAAATTCATTTATATTACCAACCAGCGGTGGTAGTACTAGAATTGTATCCTTAGCTTGTCATGTATGGATGAGAAAAATCAAATAAGTCATTGTATTGCGTCTTTGAGAACCTCTCTTTTTAATGTTTTTAAAAGGAGATGGTGATTATAAGATTGACAAGGTCAAAGACAAACCCTAAGTCCTATATTTGACGTGTATAGAAGCATCAGTACAAACCTGTAAAGTATGGTATCTTAAAAAATATACATATTTCCTGTCTCTAACCATCAAAAGAACCCAAAAGTCACGTTCAAACCAATAACAGCAAATACTCCCTCACTCCCTGGAGAACTGGCTTATTAGAAATGTACAAGCTGAGCTCAAATCATCTTCTCCTACCAAACACCACTGAGGCTGGGAATAAGGACACATTTTGAGCAACAACAAGGAGGATCTCTGCAGCAGACTGAAATTCATCAAACGTGTTTAAGTCCAAGCACTCATGTCAGGCTAAGAGAAAGAAGAAAAGCCCTATTCGCCATATTTGGAAGATGCTGGGGAACCAAATCATAGTTTTGAAAATCCATCAATAACAGGAAAAAAATCAAGCCCTGACCCTTCCTTCCCGATACAATTTGTACCTGAGGCTAAACGAGCTAACAAAGGACAGTTTCTCCCCACGGAAATATTCAGGTACCAAACAGAGACAGAATTAGACTATCACCACTTTCACCGCTCCTAATGACTTAATGCATCCAGGAAATAATTGTCCTCAGCTACTAACCGATGAAGTGCCATCACCACCAGGAAGCTGATTTTGCAACAAAGAAATCAAATCTATGTTGGGTCAAGCACCTAGATACAACCACCACTTTACAGAAATTACATGGGACAAAGGATCAGATAAAGTGATCCCGTGCGGATGCAATCAGCAACGTCCAGACTCAAGAAAACTCTACAGGACAAACAAGGAACACGAAAAGAAACGGAGGAGACCCTGCAGGGTAGAGGACAGGAGCTCAAGGGCCACGTCAACATCACAGCCTGTGGCTTTATTTGAATCTCGATTCAAATAAGCAGAAAAAAGAAATCCTAAGACAAACAGGCACAAATGAATACCAACTGGGTATTTGATGACATTAAAGATTATTACTATTTTTAGCAGTGATAATGCTATTATGTATATTTGTAAATTTTTAAAGGAGACTTTATCTCTAGAAATACATCCTGAAACGTTCAATGAATGAAATGAAATGACATCTGGGATTTGCTTCAAAATAATCAGTGGCCTGTGGGTGGAGCCGGAGGTGGGCAAGGTGAACCAAGAGTGGCCCTGTGACGACAGGCCTGAGGGTCTGAGGCATGATTCGTCTACATTCTATATGTTTGCAAAGAAGCAGCAGCTTGGGTTTTTTTCCAGTACTCTACGCTGGTGAGTCAAACCAGAGCTCAGCCCCAAGCTGGCCTGTGAGGCGCTGCAGCCCACCCCGTAAGTACTCAGCATCAGGCAGATTTCATCAAGCCACTACAAAGTAACCTTCCTGAATCCAGAGACCAACCTGCTGGAAGGACCCTGGTGCTGTGCTCTCAGACAACGAAAGACCAAAGGCCCGCTGCAGAGCTGAGACTCTGCTTGGAAGATAAGGCCCTCAGGCAGCACTCTGAATGATACCTTATATTTCCTATACAGTTTTATGTTCCCTGTTCTTCTTTTTCAGAGTCAGCAGTTAGATCGCTTCCTGCCTATTAGCCAGCCAAGACAAACATCATTACAACCAATGCTGTTTGCTCCCAAGTGGCCCACGATCCATGGGTCCTGAGGCCAACAGGGGAGCCCGATCCCGTGCACTGTCCCTCTTCCACCCCAGCACAGCTGGCACACCCTGGGTGGGCAGCTGCCAGCCCAAGCAGAGAGCCTCTTTCAGAGGCAAGGCGCTCTTTCCATGTGCTAAGGCCTTCCTCTCCCCCAAGTTCCTGCAGCGGCTTGTGCGGCACCCTCCCACTCAGTCTCTGCCAGGATGCCCTTACCCTTCCTTCGGCATGTCTTCAAGACAAGTTTCTCTTACGAAATACCTTCTGCCACCGATTCCCAGAGATCCTAAATGATTACACTTTTACGGCGTGAACACCCAGAACAGCCCTCCAATTAGTACTGTTGAATCAAGGCCAAGAATAGGGAATGTCATCAGGACTCTCTGACGTAGCGGGGGCCGAGCCCAGGAACCCAGCCACAGGGGCCTAAGTCTCCAGGACAGAGCAGCTGATGGGGGGAGGGCTGCTTTATTCACTTATTCGCTCCACAAACACTGGTTAAGCACCTGCTGGACACCAGCCCTGTCCTCTCGGAACGCCCAGTCAAGAGGAGAAAACGGACACTAATGAGGATCAATGTATTCACCTTTCATTCAACACTCACTGAAACTGATCACCCACTAAGTACCCCTCCAGGTACTGGGGCACAGTGCTGTGGGAGATAGATAACACTCCATGAGAAAGACCACAAAGAAACAAACCAGTCCGCACAAAAAATGAAGGGAGATGGCGAGCAATGTGAATGGCAATGTGGCAAAGAGCAGGAGGCGGGCTCAGAGCCACCCACAGAGGGCTCGGAGAAGGGCCCTGCGGTGGCGTGGAGCTGAGCCAGCCACGTCGTTAGCGCCTGCCACACCCCGGAGCCTGCGGCCTCCAGTCGCTCACCTGGTAGGCCCGGATCAGGGACTGCACAGCCAGGTGGTCTTCCACCAGCTTACTGGTCTCCGTCCGGCTGGATGCTGCCGGCCTGCTTTCAGAGACGACAGAAAGGGGCCGGGGCTGAGCCGGGCTGTAAGAGGCTTCCTCACTGGCCTTCCGGAAGAAGCTGTCCCAGGACTGGACGGGGGCAGAAACAAGAAAACAGCCGAGTTAGGGACTGAGAGTAGTTGGGTGTGGCCCAGACTGGGACCCCAGGGGACACTTCATCACTATAGCTCTCAGGACCTTCCTAAGACCCTGTCCAGGGATCCCTCTCAACCAGCCCAGGCCCCCATCCAGAGTCAGATGTCTCCAGGATCCAGCTTGGTAGAGGGTTGGCAGGGGTTATAAGCTGTGATCAAGGGGCTTCAGGTATGAAAGAGACTTCTATCCCTGGGGGAAACATGCCCTCACACACTGGGGTTAGAGGCAGCCTTTGTAGAGGGCAATCTGGCAGGCAGGTCCTCAACACTTTCAATGTATATATCCTTTAAACCAGAAATTCCACTGCCAGCAATTTATTCTACAGATGTACGTGGACAGGTGTGCCTACAGGTACAAGGATGTTCCCCACAGGACAGTTTATAAGAATGGCAGCATAAAAACAATCTAAGTGGTGACCAATAGGAAACCATTTAAATAAATGGTAAATTTAGATTCTGGAAAATCATGTATTTTTTAAAAAGGTGGGTCTATTATTATGGATGTGGACTATTGCCAAGATGCGCTGTAACGGAACAAAGCAGAAGAGGATGTGTGGTTTGCGACTCTTTGTGCAGAAACAAAAAGTAACGGACAAATGCACCCGCGCCTCCGAGGCCCAGCAGAACACACAGGAGACGCGCTTTCCTCGGCAACCTCCCAAACAGCACCGGGGGGGAGGACAAGACGGCACGCTCCCTGAGGGAAGCAGCTGGGCAACATCTGTCAGGACTACGTGTACTGATGCCCTCTGACCCAACAACTGAGCTTTGTGGAGTTTACCCCATAGTGAGCTGCACACACTCGAGGCAATNAAAGTAACGGACAAATGCACCCGCGCCTCCGAGGCCCAGCAGAACACACAGGAGACGCGCTTTCCTCGGCATCCTCCCAAACAGCACCGGGGGGAGGACAAGACGGCACGCTCCCTGCGGGAAGCAGCTGGGCAACATCCGTCAGGACTACGTGTACTGATGCCCTCTGACCCAACAACTGCGCTTCGTGGAGTTTGCCCCATAGTGAGCTGCACACACTCGAGGCAACGAATGCAAGGTGATGTAGCCCAGCACCAGGCATGGCAGCCAGAGACCGGAAGTGGGCCAGAGGCCCGTCCTCGACCAGGCATGGCAGCCAGAGACCGGAAGTGGGCCAGAGGCCCGTCCTCGACCAGGCATGGCAGCCAGAGACCGGAAGTGGGCCAGAGGCCCGTCCTCGGGGGTGACGTGGCGCGTCCATCCAGACAGGGGATACCACACAGCGGGGGAAACATCCAGACAGTGGGATACTCCACAGCTGGGGGAAAACGGGCCTCTTAAGGTGCTGACGTTGAAAATCTTAGAGAGGCACGCTGAATGAAGAAAGCCTGCAGCAAAACGGTGGACACTACATGCCATGTTTTTGTGTAAAGGTGGGGGAAATCCAGAATTATGTTTGCAATAAGTTTATCTAAAGAAAATCTGAATAGATACAGAAGAAATTAAGAATAGACTGGGGACCAGACAGGTAGGAATTGAGCAGATGGAACGGGAGGAAGGCTTTTCACTGTGGAACTTAGTACTTTTCATTTAGAATCATGTGAACGGATGCCTTTCCTCTGAGGACTGTGAATGGAGAAAGAGCAGCTTCCCTTTTTACTTTTGCCCTGGCAACTGATTTTATTTTTTCATTTTCATTATTATTACTTTTTACCGTCAGTGTGTGTGTGTGTATATACACACACACACATATAAACATTCATGCTCCTCACCAGAGAACAAGGGGCCACCTGGCCACAGGGCAGCATGACAGAGGGAAGTGGGTCTGAGCAGGGCATCATCTGGGCGGCTCAAGCCAGACCACCAGCCACTGGCTGGTTCAGCAACAGCAGAGCAATGAGCTTTCCTCACCTAATACGAGGACCAGCTCTTTCACAAACAAAGACAGTGGTGGACCTGAGAGGCAAAGAAACTACCCAGGGTCACTCAGCAGGCAGTCGCTTCTCCCCACTGCCCCCTCCACAGCCCAGCCTCGGGACCTTCTCTCACACACAGAGGGGTGCTCACCTTGTGGACACTCTGGGGGTTTTCCAACCAGGCGATGTACATCTCCTCCATATAACTGGAACCACCTCCAACTCTGCTGCTTGCGAAGGAGGCTGGTGGCCCAGACGGCCTTCTGCACCAGCTGACCGTCTGGATTCCATGCGGGGCCAGGAGCCTTGAGGCCTGTGTGCCAAGCCGGGATGGCAGCAGCCTCAGCTGACTCATCCTAGACACAGGCAATAAAAGAGAAACCTAAACCACAGGACCAGGATGGAAGGAGGCTCCAGCGGCGACCTGTCCATTCACATAGCCTTTAGGGGCCTACGGGGCAGGCGACCCTGGGTTAGGCAGTACAAGACAGAGAGAGACAGTCGGCCAGGCCCCTGGCCACCCTGGAGCTCAGGCAGGGAAGTCCTTCAAGGACTGAGTGCACCATGCCTTTAGGGGCCTACGGGGCAGGCGACCCTGGGCTAGGCAGTACAAGACAGAGAGAGACAGTCGGCCAGGCCCCTGGCCACCCTGGAGCTCAGGCAGGGAAGTCCTTCAAGGACTGAGTGCACCATGCCTTTAGGGGCCTACGGGGCAGGCGACCCTGGGCTAGGCAGTACAAGGCAGAGAGAGACAGTCGGCCAGGCCCCCGGCCACCCTGGAGCCCAGGCAGGGAAGTCCTTCAAGGACTGGGTGCACCATGCCTGCTCAGGAAAATGCCAGAAGAAAGGGGTCTGGCCTAGCGGTACTATCTCAAGGCCCATGGCACTGCTGGATCTCTGGTCATTGTGACCAAAAGTGACAAGTACTTCTCTTGACCCCACTAAGCCACTTGCTCTTCCCCAGGAAAAATGCATGAACAATGGGCTTTCAGGAGTCTATGTCTACATGGGGTGGGGGCCTTCCTCCCCCACCCCCACAGAAGACAGGGATTCTAAGAGAATCTCAGCCCACAGGGCACTCCTCTCCCCATCAGTTCAACCAAGTCTCCAGAAACAGGTGGCTGGACCCTCTATTTTACAAGGAGTCATGTTCCAAGGCAGAGTAGGGCACAGCCCTCCTGGCCCATCTCCTCCCCCTTTCCCTCCAAACTTACAGGAGGCAGAGGGAAGGGGAGGGACGTCTCCTTGAGTGAGGGACAGTGGGCTCCTCAGGGCAACCAGCAGCAAGTCCAACAAAGGAAAATGAAAAAGCAAAACTGCACTGCACTGCAGGGAGGAAGGAGATGGGTTCAGCTGGAACCTGAGTCCCAAGCGCCAGAAGCTTCCTTTCCACACACTCAGCAGCCTGTCCAGCCCTACCAGCCCAGTGACACTAGGCTTTAGTGAGGGTTGCCAGCGGCTGGCTCCTCCTGGAGTGACACCCTCCAGGTGTTGGGTGGGGCCTCAAGGTCTGAGATCTGCGGTCAGAGGGTCAGGGTGCCAACCCCTTCTCAATCTCTAATAGCCCCTGGGACCTGGGCAAATACAGGGTTGCTGCCCCTACCCAGATGGCCATAGGGCCTAGGCGCTACTGGCCTGGAACATCAGAAGACTCTGACCNGAAGGAGGCTGGTGGCCCAGACGGCCTTCTGCACCAGCTGACCGTCTGGATTCCATGCGGGGCCAGGAGCCTTGAGGCCTGTGTGCCAAGCCGGGATGGCAGCAGCCTCAGCTGACTCATCCTAGACACAGGCAATAAAAGAGAAACCTAAACCACAGGACCAGGATGGAAGGAGGCTCCAGCAGCGACCTGTCCATTCACATAGCCTTTAGGGGCCTACGGGGCAGGCGACCCTGGGTTAGGCAGTACAAGACAGAGAGAGACAGTCGGCCAGGCCCCTGGCCACCCTGGAGCTCAGGCAGGGAAGTCCTTCAAGGACTGAGTGCACCATGCCTTTAGGGGCCTACGGGGCAGGCGACCCTGGGCTAGGCAGTACAAGACAGAGAGAGACAGTCGGCCAGGCCCCCGGCCACCCTGGAGCCCAGGCAGGGAAGTCCTTCAAGGACTGGGTGCACCATGCCTGCTCAGGAAAATGCCAGAAGAAAGGGGTCTGGCCTAGCGGTACTATCTCAAGGCCCATGGCACTGCTGGATCTCTGGTCATTGTGACCAAAAGTGACAAGTACTTCTCTTGACCCCACTAAGCCACCTGCTCTTCCCCAGGAAAAATGCATGAACAATGGGCTTTCAGGAGTCTATGTCTACATGGGGTGGGGGCCTTCCTCCCCCACCCCCACAGAAGACAGGGATTCTAAGAGAATCTCAGCCCACAGGGCACTCCTCTCCCCATCAGTTCAACCAAGTCTCCAGAAACAGGTGGCTGGACCCTCTATTTTACAAGGAGTCATGTTCCAAGGCAGAGTAGGGCACAGCCCTCCTGGCCCATCTCCTCCCCCTTTCCCTCCAAACTTACAGGAGGCAGAGGGAAGGGGAGGGAGGTCTCCTTGAGTGAGGGACAGTGGGCTCCTCAGGGCAACCAGCAGCAAGTCCAACAAAGGAAAATGAAAAAGCAAAACTGCACTGCACTGCAGGGAGGAAGGAGATGGGTTCAGCTGGAACCTGAGTCCCAAGCGCCAGAAGCTTCCTTTCCACACACTCAGCAGCCTGTCCAGCCCTACCAGCCCAGTGACACTAGGCTTTAGTGAGGGTTGCCAGGGGCTGGCTCCTCCTGGAGTGACACCCTCCAGGTGTTGGGTGGGGCCTCAAGGTCTGAGATCTGCGGTCAGAGGGTCAGGGTGCCAACCCCTTCTCAATCTCTAATAGCCCCTGGGACCTGGGCAAATACAGGGTTGCTGCCCCTACCCAGATGGCCATAGGGCCTAGGCGCTACTGGCCTGGAACATCAGAAGACTCTGACCAATGCAGTGGGGAAACGCTAACATCCGCATCCTAAGGCAAGAAAGCCTGACAGCAAGATACCCACTGCGGGAATGGGAATGAGAGCATAGTGAGCGAGCACTGGCCTGGGGGCGGCACCGTGCTCCTCTGTCCCTTTCAACAGCCTCAAGAGGTGGGCACTCTATTGTCCCATTTTACAAATACAGAAACAGAGGCACAGAGAGGCTAAGCTGGCGAGTGGTGGGGCCCTGTGGTGCCGGAGCCCGTGCCCCCCTCACTGCCCAGTCATGATGTAAGCAGAGCTGCTCCCTGCCGGCAACCACTCCCACTGGGAAATGGGACGGCTTGGCTCCTGGTGGGGGTAGGGCGTGCCTGTGTCCTGCCCGGCCCAGCACAGGGACACTGTGTTTTACAAATACTGAGTTTTCGGGGAAGACACTGCACACTGCTGTGGCCTTCACCAGCCCGACAAGAGGGCAGCCAGCTAACCACCCCTGCCCGAGCACCAGCAGGGCTTGGGGATGCAGGAGCCCTGGAGGTTCTGGGCACAGAGTCAACCTCAGTATCTTCAGTCAAACTCCCAGCCTGTCCTGCCCACTCAGGTGAAAGGGAAGAGCCCAGCTCAGCCTCCAGTGGACTAACAGGCAGGTTGCTCTGGACAGGTCCTGGTTGTCTCCTCCCTAAGGACAAAGTCAGTACCATCCCATCCCCACCCCCTGAAGCATAACAACTGCAGAAGCCCTGGCCGCCAAGCCTCTCTCCCATAAACCCCTATCTGGGCTGCCCTGCGGAGGCCTACTCTGCAAGATGCCCCTTGTAGAGGTCAGTTAGCAGATCCTCCCCAGATGCTGAAGCTGGGCAGCAGCAGAGCCTAGACTCACGCTCCTGTCGGCCCACTATGGCGCCCTGTCCTGGGATCTGGGTGGCCTTTTCTCAGGAACAAGTCCCAGCCTTAGTTTACTGAACCCAAGAGAAGGTTAAGGAGGCAGACCCTGTGGTAGGAAGCAGAGTAGAAAGGGGGTGTCCTTATTTCCTTGGCAGAGCTGGAGGGCCTGAGCGAAAGCCCAGGGGTGGGAAAGGGACAAAGGTAAAAGGGGCCCGTCCTAATACGCTGCAGGATATGCGGGGAGGTGGTGCAGGGGTGGGCATCGTACCCTGCTGGGACCTCGTCTCACCCCCCACATTTCCCTGAGAGATGGAGAATCAGTTCTCAGGCTGGCTGCCACCTCAGGCCAGTCTTGCCTCTCTCAGGGCCTCAGTTTCCCCATTGGTGAGCAGAAACCGCGATTAAAGCCGTATATAAGGGCCCTGCCCACCTCCCACCTCCCCCACGAGGTCCTGAGACTTCGAAGCTGCCTGCCTGTCCCACCAAGCACGTAACGCTATACCATCCCCATCCCTAGCGCTGTTCTCGAAGCCCAGGTTCCTTCAGGAGGGGAAGGGCAGTAGGCCCCTCCCCAGGCCACGAAAGGCGTGGACAGTCTGCAGTCTTGGGCTACAGACCCCACGTTGATGTCTGAAACCCCACCGGTAGAGCTTCGCTCCTTTACGCAAAACATTTCACAAGAACTGCACTCGCAGGGTCGGATGAACGCGAGGGGCTGGGGGGTGTCCTTGGGGAGGCCGCAGCCAGCCAAAGGCGGAGCCAAGGTCACGCTCACTCCTCCCGCCTCACGGGGCCCCGGCTCCGGGCTGCGGCGCCCCAGGACCCCGGAGAGAGGAGCGGAGGGGAGGCCCGAGAGACAGCGAGAGGGCAGGAGGCGCAGGGGCCTGGAAGGGAGGGGCCGCCGCGCTCACCCGGCCGGTGGGGGTCGGCGCGGCAGCGCGATCCAGACGCTGCGGGTCAGGGGGCTGCGAGCAGATGATGCGCAGCGCAAGGTACCAATTACCTGGGTCCCGAGACGCGGCCCTTGGGCTGAGCGCCTGGGAGACTCCACGCGTCCTGACGTATTTGAGGACGCCCCGCCCAGCGCCGCCCCTCTGGCGCTGTCCGCGGTGCTGAAGGCCCAGACAGGAAAGCTCCCGGGGCCAGGAAGCGAGGATCCCATCTGTCTGGGAAACTTGGCACTCTGCTGAGCCCCTGAACCCCAGTGTCTTCGTTCGAACACTAAGGAGAGGAAGCCAGAAAGTAAACGACGGTTTGCGTATGGAAGGATAGTTTCCGTTTTATCTTTTGTAAAACAGGATACGGTTAAAAGTCCCAGTCTCAGGGTTATTTTGAAGAAAAGATGAGCCGAGGCATATGAAGTGCTTATCACGAAGCCTGATACAAATTTCACCCATCCACTATCCAAGTGATGGAGACCTACTCTGCTCGCACCTCCTTCCTGCCTCAGTGGACACTTACCTACCCATTCCCTTAGGAACCTGTGTGGAAATTTTCTGGAATATTTAACGGGGTGCTGAATTGCTGGGTCATGAGTATGTGTATAGCTGTGCTACGCTCAGTCGTGTCTGACTCTTTGCGACCCCATGGACTGTAGCCCACCAAGCTCCTCTCCATGGAATTTGCCAGGCAACAGTACTGGCGTGGGTTGCCATTTCCTTCTCCAGGGGATCTTCCGAACCCAGGGATCAAACTCACATCTCCTGTGTCTCCTGCATTGACAGTGGGTTCTCTATCACTAGAACCACCTGGGAAGTCCAGGTTATGTGTATACTTAACTCGAGTTGGCAATGTTACTTTGCTTCTCAAGTCTATGTTCCCATAAACAGTGAAAGAGAATTTTTAAATCCGCATATCCCCGCCAAAACTTGGCAGTGTCCAGCCATAATTTTTGCCAGAAAAACAGACACAGTGTCATGTAATTGTTTTAATCCACTTTTCTCTGATTATCAGTGACTTGTATCCCATTATCAATAACTTGTTTGTTAGTTTGGGGAGCTCCTGCTTTGATCTTGTTTATACTTAAGAGTTCCTGGTAGAGGAACATATTCATCTGTTTCAAACCACCATCAACTGACCCCTGGATTATTGCAACAGCCCCCAAACTGGTCTCCTGCTTCCACACTTGCACCTCTAAATTTTAATCTCAACACAGTAGAGTTTCCCTGTGGGATGATTGAGAGATGCAGATATGAGGTAATTAAGTGATTGCCCATACCAATACTGGTAGGGTGCCAGAATGGAGTCATAATTAATTCTATCCTGCACCTAAAGTTCCTTTTCCAAAAAAGCTGTTCAGTTGGAGATATTTTAAGATCCATATGGCCAAGGACTATATCTGTTTAATATTATATCTCCAGCAGTCAGCATAATGCCCAATTCATAGCATATTTTCAGTAAATACCTGTTGAATGAGTAAATGGATATTTAGTTTGGATTCTGAAAGATCAGTAAGAGTTTCTCTGATGCAGAAGGGCTGGGTTCATTGGGAGTTCTTTGATTAAAAGCACCAGAAAATTATCTGGCTAGCTTAGGAAAAAGGAACTGACTGGAAACTTGTCTAAAGAACAACGAGAATCACAGGAAAACTGGAGAATTAGTCTCAGGAAGCAGGACTGAGCCAGAAATGGACTAACTCCTCAAGGATCGTATGATGTTTAAAAGTCAAGTTCCAAGAAGAGATATTAAATGATCTGGCTTTGCCTGAAGTGAGGAGGAGGGGACCTGGCATCAGCCATATGAGATACACCTGGATTGAGAAGCCATGCAGATGGTTCATGGGTTGCAGGTAGCACAAGAAATGGCAAAGGATACAGGGAAAGAAAAACAGTCCACACGTGTGCTCAGAAGAGTTCCAGCGGAAAGCTCAGTATGCAAAGGCAGAGTTACGCAGTGCGAGGGGCATGGCAACTGCCTGGATGCGTGCAGAGAGCTCGCAGCCCGGGCCAGGTGAAGGGGCTTTAGGCCAGGTGGCACTGGGCTTTGTCTACCATGTCAAGGGCTTGGACTCTATTCAGGAGGGTACTGGGTACCAGTAATATTTCAAGCTGTGAGGGACCTGGTCAGATTTGCTTTTAGAATGATTTCTGTGGCATTTGGAGGGCGAATCGAGTAGTAAAAGTTGAGCAAAAATCCAAGTACAACGTGATAACGCACTGGCTGGCTGTAGGGTTACAGAAAAAGGAGCAGACTCGAGACATTTAGGAGTCAGTTCCAAAGGGTGTAATGGTTGGCTGGGTGTGAGTGTGGGGGCAAAGATAACGGATGGATTTTCTGGCTTTAGTGGCAGGTGGACAGTGGAATCTGCCAATGAACTGCAAAATAGGAGACGCAGCTTCCGGAGAAAGAGCAGCGTTCAACTCGGAGTTGCCAACGAGCACTTAAGGAAGAGGAAAAGATCTTAAATGGATAACTAACAAGCACACACACGGAACTCTGCGTAGTGTTCTGTGGCAGGCTACGTGGGAGGGGAGTTGGGGGGAGAATGGGCACGTGCATGTGCATTGTGTATACGTGTGGCTGAGTCCCTTCGCTGCTCACCTGAAACCATCACAACATTGTTAGCTGGCCAAACCCCAATATAAAATAAAAAGTTTCCAGAAGAGGTGAAACAGCAGGCAAGAACCAAACCCTAGCAAGTCAGGAGGCTCTAGAGCCTCCCATTTGCCCACAGTTATCTTCAGAGCTATCTAACAAGAGGAAATACAGAGCCAGGGAGGGGAGTTGAGTCATTGAAAGGGCTGTGAGGGTCAGCGAAAGATGGAAGCAGCTGCTGCAGGAGCCTTTCAGCCTAATTGATGCTCTGCTAATCATGCTGATTAAAGAAAACATTTGGGGCAATTAAGTCTCCCAGGAGGATGGTTGCCATTCTCAGAAGACTGAGAAGGTCCCGGGCCTGGCTATGGGCTCAGCAAAGATCTTCAGAAACAGAAACCTCCCCTCCCACTTCTGATAGAACTTGTGTGCAAATCTGTATTTATTCTGGTATATGTTCGGGTTGTCTTCTTTCTGATTGTCTATTTACTCTGTTTACAGAATTTCAATGATACAGAAGGATTCAGAGCGAAATGTGAAAATCTCCCTTCCACCTGCCTCAGCTTCACCTTTGCCCGCCTCTGGAGATAATTCCTGGCCTCAACTGGGTAAACATCATTACAAAACCGTCTCTGCATTTACCCAAGTCTACTCGTAGGGACACACACTTATAAGAACAAGATGAATCCACTAAATGACAGTTCTGCAATTTGCTTCCTTCTCCTACTGGTCTTGAGGATCTTTATTTTAATTTCAGCTCGTAGGATCACCTCCTATTTCTTAATGGGTATACTGTATTCATGGTAGGGGTCCAGAGGGCGTGGCCGGCCTGTGCCTGCAGCTGATCTCCCAGCCCACTCATTAATCGCCACCACCGCGCCAGCAGGACGGTAGGCATCCGGTGGGTGAACCACTGCCTTCCCAGATGAGCTCACGGATGCCGCTTGCGTGCTGGCCTCGAGTGGGCCAGTTGACCCTAGTCGGTGGGACCGGGAGCTCGGGGAGTCCCTACCGGGATGGGGTGGGAAGGGAGATAAGAAAGCCTTTGGGCTGGAGTCCCGAACTACGAGGAAGAGTTTTACAGAAGGTGGAGTTTAACAGATGACTTGGCGGAAGGTCGGAAGCCGCAAGAAGCATGCCTCTGCTTAGGGCACGCAGAGTCGCCTCCTGGAGAGCAGGTTTTGGAGACTGTAGAGAAGGGAGGGGAGGCTGCAGTGGCAGGTTAGGGCCAGACGTCCCTTCCCCGACGTGAGTGGAGGGACACGATCCCAGGACAGAGCTGCAGAAGCAGCAGCCGGAGGACCCGAGGCAGCCGCGCAAGACCGCCGGGCGCTGTTGGGGCGGGCCTCGGGCTCCCCCTGGGGGTGACGCCCCGCAGTGCGCTGCAGCGAAGACCCGACGTCCGGGCTGAAAAGACGCTCATTTCCGCGTCTGCCTCTTCCCGGCCCTTTCTCTGTCCCGCCAAGCGCGCCCGGCTGGCGGCGCCCGGCCAAGGAGGCTCTGAACCCGGACCTGGCGNGAGGCTGCAGTGGCAGGTTAGGGCCAGACGTCCCTTCCCCGACGTGAGTGGAGGGACACGATCCCAGGACAAAGCTGCAGAAGCAGCAGCCGGAGGACCCGAGGCAGCCCCGCAAGACCGCCGGGCGCTGTTGGGGCGGGCCTCGGGCTCCCCCTGGGGGTGACGCCCCTCAGTGCGCTGCAGCGAAGACCCGACGTCCGGCTGGAAAGACGCTCATTTCCGCGTCTGCCTCTTCCCGGCCCTTTCTCTGCCCCGCCAAGCGCGCCCGGCTGGCGGCGCCCGGCCAAGGAGGCTCTGAACCCGGACCTGGCGTTGCGAGGACTCGGCTCATCAGTCTCGCGTCTCTCCCGCTAGAGCCGGCCCCTCCACGCTCAGGATGAGTTGTAGGTCATCGAGCTGTTGCGAGGAGGGGACAGGAAGGAGCCAGTCCTTCTGAGATGGGTACCTGGGAGACAGGCCTGCGCCTACTCCTGGTGAGCTTTGTCAAGGAGTATCCCGGGAAATCCAGTCCAGGCCTCTGATGTGGGGAGACTCGGCCAACGGTGTGAGAAAGCCGTGACTCTCAAGAGGGGCCTGTCTCCTGTAAAATGGAGGCAATCCGCTTGAAATCCCACACAACAGGGGAGCACTTAGATATGGGGGGCTCTCACCCAAGCAGAGCTGAGCAGCCCGTCGAGCTTGCCCTCTCAGGGAGTCGGGGTGTGTACAGACGTATCAGGGGGGGCTTCCTGGAAAGGAAGGGAGGACTGGCCGGGTGAAGGAGCAAAGGCTTGGGGGGCAAGCACGGGTCGGGCAGGTCTGGGGCGATGGTTGGAGGGTGGTTCTCCCTGGCTGGGCACTTAGTGCTCCAGAGCAGAAGTCAGGTGGAGCCATCAGACCCAAGGCAAGCGCCTCTAATGCTGACATTTGCATCCTCAAAGCCTCAAGTAGGGGACATGGTCATATTTTGCTTTGGAAAAATATGTCCTTCTGGAAGGTGGTGGAGGAAACAGGGCTGAGACAAGGAGGAAGCACCCCAGTCAAGGAAGGAATAGTAAAAACCTGTGTGAAGTGCAGTTGTACCTGTGGGGTCCGGGGAAGAGCCACCGTGATGGAGTACTATGCGAGTGGGATCAGCTGGGCTGGGGCACTGAGTCCTGAGGAAGAAGGGTCAGGTGTGCGCCCAGGATCCTGGAGGGTGCCCAAGACCTCTCCTGTCTCTGTGGGATGGTTACTGCTGCCTCATGCAGGCCTGGGCCACACTATTCTTTGAGGCCAAGAGAATATTTCCGCATTACCCTTGGAAAACTAACATGAGCTTACTGGAGGGAGAGACCCAAGCAGCCCTGCCTTCATGGTGGCTCTCAGCAGGTTCATAGAGTCCTCAGCCCTGTATATGCAGGAAAGGCAAAACGGAAACCAAAGGAGTAGAACAAAAAGAAGTAACACGGACGTGTTTAGCGAATCAGAAGACAGGCACTCTTAACAGTTGATTTTTAGAGTCAAGATTTTTTTTTTTTCAACTGCAATGTCGATAAATACTTTTTATAGAAAAGTCTGAAAGCACAGAAAATTATAAGAAAATATTCATATCCTATTCTTTTACTCAAACTTAACCACTCAGTTGAGTTTATCACGTAGAGTTTTTCTTTCTTCCTTGTGTAGCTTCTAACACAGCCGCGGCTAGACTGTCTTCACAACTTGCAGAGTCACTTCTTCAGAATGTAGGCATTTCCCACGATGTAACAGACTCTCCCAGTTCACCTTAAATGTTGCCGTGTTGAACAGGTCACCCCAGTCTTGGCCCGGCAGGCTCAGCTTAATCTGTGACCTCTAAACTCCAGTGTATCTGCAAATTATGAATGCAGGGCCACTTGGTTTACTTGCCTTTTGCATTGTAACAGAAGGTAAGAAACCTAGCTTCCACACTCCCATTAAGCTTTTTTTCATGGGAAAAGATTTGGGCAACCCTAAGTGATGTGACTTAGAAATTGCAGCAGTATAATTAACTTCCAGTGGAAGCAAGGATGAAGTGTAGGCTGAGGTTAGTTAATAAAATTGGGGTAGTGTCCTTGTATGATGTGAACCGTGTGGCCGTAGAGACGACGGCTCTAGGGAATAATCAGTGCCATTCTTGGCTGCATTCAAATTGATTTCATAAGAAATAGCTGAGCTGTTGATGCACGGTGGCTGTTCAGTGGTTAAGTCGTGTCTCTTGACGACCCGATGACCTGCAGCCTGCCGGGCTTTCCTGTCCTCCACCTTCGCCTGGAGTTAGCTCAGACTCACGTCCATTGCATGATGCTATCCAGCTCATCCTCTGCAGTCCTCGTCTCCTTTTGCCTTCAATCTTTTCCATCATCAGGGTCTTTTCAAATGAGTTGGCTCTTTGCATCAGGTGGCCAAAGTATTGGAGCTTCAGCATCAATGAATAGACTATAGAATAGAATAGAATTCATCTATCCAATGAATGGACACATAATTGGATACAGACTCTGTCTTATTGTTTAAACTCCACTGGGAAAAAAAAAAGTTTACAGCATAGCCTCAGTGGTTGACCCAGGAGAGAGAGGAGGTGTTCGTCATTATTCACAGCTAGAGAGGGCCTCTGCTGACCTTTAAGGAACCGTTAGGAACAGGCCTTATGTTTTAAGCTCAGATACCCAGGAGCACAAGTGTTCAGCATCTTCTAGGAACCGGGCTCCCTCGTTGTCAATGTCCATGTTCTTCAGGGTGGTGTCTACAAACCAGAAGCATTGGCTTCACCNACTATAGAATAGAATAGAATTCATCTATCCAATGAATGGACACATAATTGGATACAGACTCTGTCTTATTATTTAAACTCCACTGGGAAAAAAAAAAGTTTACAGCATAGCCTCAGTGGTTGACCCAGGAGAGGGAGGAGGTGTTCGTCATTATTCACAGCTAGAGAGGGCCTCTGCTGACCTTTAAGGAAACCTTAGGAACAGGCCTTATGTTTTAAGCTCAGATACCCAGGAGCACAAGTGTTAAGCATCTTCTAGGAACTGGGCTCCCTCGTTGTCAATGTCCATGTTCTTCAGGGTGGTGTCTACAAACCAGAAGCATTGGCTTCACCTGGGAGCTTGTTAGCAGGCCCTACCCAGATCTACTTAATCAGAATTCCTACTTAAAGAATCCCCAGGTGATACGCATATTCAATTTGAGAAGCACTGCTCTCGGTCACATCCAGATCCTCCCGCTTTTTTCCTTCAGAAAAATTAGACCCTGGGTGAGGCTGTCAGCAAAAGTGATGTTTAAAGGGGACCAACTTGGGGGCTTAACTTTTTTTTAAAAATTGAAGCATAGCTGACGTACAATATTGTGCTAGTTTCACATGCACAGGGAGTGATTCGGTTGTATATATGATACAGACCTATTTTTTAAGTTCTTTTATAAATTATAAAGTGTTGAATATACTTCCCTGCGCTATACAGGAGGTCCTTGTTGTTTATCTATTTAATATATAGTAGTGTGTATCTATTAATCCCATATTCCTAATTTATCACTCCCAACCCTCTCCCCGCTCACCGCTCCATTCCCCCTTGGTAACTGTGGGTGTGTTTTCTGTGTCTGTGGGTCTATTTCTGTTTTGTCTATAAGTTTATTTGTATAATTTTTTTAGCGTCCCCATGTAAGTGATGCATACGATATTTGTGTTTGTCTGGCTTATTGCACTTAGTGTGATCTCTAGGACCACCCATGTTGCTGCAGATGGCCTTACTTCACTCTTGTTGATGGCTAATATTCCACTGTGTATGTAGGCCACATATTCTTCATCCCTTCATCTGCTGAGGGACATTTAGGCTCCCGTGTCTTGGCTATTGTCAATATGCCACAGTGAACATTAGAGTACATGTATCTTTTCAAATTACGGTTTTCTCTGGATACGTGCCCAGGAGTGGGATTGCAGGATCACAGAGCAGCTCTATTTTTAGTTTTTTAAGGAACCTCCATACTGTTCTCCATAGTGACTGCACCAACTTCCATTACCACCAACAGCATAAAAGGGTTCCCTTTTTTNCATTTAGGCTCCCGTGTCTTGGCTATTGTCAATATGCCACAGTGAACATTAGAGTACATGTATCTTTTCAAATTACGGTTTTCTCTGGATACGTGCCCAGGAGTGGGATTGCAGGATCACAGAGCAGCTCTATTTTTAGTTTTTTAAGGAACCTCCATACTGTTCTCCATAGTGACTGCACCAACTTCCATTACCACCAACAGCATAAAAGGGTTCCCTTTTTTCCACACTCTCTGCAGCATTTATTATATTTACACTTTTTTATGATGGCCTTTCTGATTGCTGTGGGGTAATACTTTATCATGGTCTTGATTTGCGTTTCTCTAATAGTTAGTGAATGCAATTGTGTGGTAGTTTGAGCATTCTTTGCCATTGTCTTTCTTTGGGATTGGAATAAAAACTGACCTTTTCCAGTCCTGTGGCCACTGCTGAGTTTTCCAAATTTGCTGGCATATTGAGTGCNNTACTGTTGAAGCCTGGCTTGCAAAATTTTGAGCATTACTTTGCTAGTGTGTGAGATGAGTGCAATTATGTGGTAGTTTGGGCATTCTTTGGCATTGCTTTTCTTTGGGATTGGAATGAAAACTGACATTTTCCAGTCCTGTGGCCACTGCTGAGTTTTCCAAATTTGCTGGCATATTGAGTGCAGCACTTTCACAGCATCATCTTTCAGGATTTGGAATAGCTCAACTGGAACTCCATCACCTCCACTAGCTTTGTTCCTAGTGATGCTTTCTAAGGCCCACTTGACTTCACATTCCAGTGTCTGGCTCTAGATGAATGATCACATCATCGTGATTATCCGGGTCATGAAGATCTTTTTTATACAGTTCCTCTGTGTATTCTTGCCACCTCTTCTTATATCTTCTGCTTCTGTTAGGTCCATACCATTTCTGTCCTTTATTGTGCCCATCTTTGCATGATATGTTCCCTTGGTATCTCTAATTTTCTTGAAGAGATCTCTTGTCTTTCCTATTCTATTGTTTTCCTGTATTTATTTGCATTGATCACGGAGGAAGGCTTTCTTATCTCTCATTGGTATTCTTTGGAACTCTGCATTCAAATGGGTATATCTTTCCTTTTCTCCTTTGCCTTTTGCTTCTCTTCTTTTCATAGCTATTTGTAAAACCTCCTCAGACAACCATTTTGCCTTTTTGCATATCTTTTTCTTGGGGATGGTCTTGATCACTGCCTCCTATACGATGTCACGAACCTCCGTCCATAGTTCTTCAGGCACTCTGTCTATCAGATCTAATCCCTTGAATCTATTTGTCACTTTCATTGTATAGTCGTAAGGGATTTGATTTAGGTCATACCTGAAAAAAGGAGGACAGCTGAGAAGTACTTGTGGACATCTAGGCAAGAGGGATTGATGCTGGGAGAGGGGTAATGAGAAGGATAGAATTCAGAGACTCATGTGGGAGGGAGAAGAGACAAGTTGCCTCTGCCTGGAGTTATTTTAGCCAGAAAATTCATACTTATTCTTTCATTTTTAAAAACAATTTTATTGAGATATATTTGACATATAAAATTGTATATATTTAAAGTATTCAGCTCAATGTTTTGATAAATGTGAAAACATCACCATAATCAAGCTAAATAATTTATGAATCAGCTCTACACAGTTACAGTTACATGTGCAATTTTATCTTGAGAAGATTTAAACTGAGATAGGTCCTCTTAGCCAATTACAAGTATGCAATATAGTATTGTTGAAAATGTGAAAAAAATATATATACATGTACACACACACACAAAGAGAAATATTATTCAGCCTTAGAGAAAAATCCTGCTATTTGAAACAACATGAATGAAACTGGAGGGCATTATGCTAAATGAAATATGCCAGGGAAAGACAAATACTGTATATTTGTCCTTAAAGAACTCCCCAGTTAAGATTTGCCTTACTTCTCATGGCTTGCTCCCATAGCTTACCTGTGCACATTTGATATGATAATTTTTTTTTCACTGTGTCTTTCTCACTAGATTGTGTTGTCCCTAATGAGAGCAGTAATTTCCCCCCAAAGTTTTTATATTCTCAGACTTTATTCCATTGCTTGATACATAAAAGTCTGTTAAATATTTGGTTAACAAATGAATGGATGAATAAACAAACGAACAGACCTATCAGAGTACTAGGTGTTACTCTGGAAAGCTATGCCATGTTGTGCTTTGGCTCCCAAATCCCCTGAGTCAACGTGAATGAAAACACCTGGATCCTACAATGCAAGAGCATTGACCCAGACAAAGAGACTGGCCCAGAGCTGGCACAGCAGGAATGTCAAGGAATGAAATCTGAACATTAAGCACAAAAGCAAGGCAACTTGACTTCTTGCAAAGCAAAACCTAAGTCTGGATTTTAATGTATCTTAGGGTATAAAATGGAGAAGGCAATGGCACCCCACTCTAGTACTCTTGCCTGGAAAATCCCATGGACGGAGGAGCCTGGTAGGCTGCAGTCCACGGGGTCGCTCAGAGTCAGATACGACTGAGCGACTTCACTTTTGCTTTTCACTTTCATACATTGAAGAAGGAAATGGCAACACACTCCAGTGTTCTTGCCTGGAGAATCCCAGGGACTGGGGAGCCTAGTGGGCTGCTCTCTATGGGGTCGCACAGAGTCGGACACGACTGAAGCAGGGTATAAAAAAATCAAGGATCACTCCAGCCTGTACTTCTCTAACATGGTAGACTGGAATTCTAGTGTGCCACCACGAAAAGCAAGAGAAGTTACAAGCAGCCACATCCACCCACCTGCATCATACCCTTTGCAGTATTGATTGCACTGGGAGCAGATCAAAGGAAAAGCAACTTTTTGAACTAGGTGTCTCCGGTCTTTCCTGCCCTCCAAACCAAAGCAGCTCTCGGCGCGTCCACCACACATGTGCAACACTGGTTAGATTTATATGATTTTTGCTGGACTAATTGGTGTGAAGCTGTATTCCATTGTTTGATCAAGATTTTCAAAACTTTAAATCTTTCACTTTAAAAAGCTTCTCTTATCTAGATTCTTGATCCTCTGTAACTACTTTCTGTCTTTGCTTTCTGATTAGAGCCAACAGAAATTTGTCTTTTTTTTTTTTTTTTAAATTTCAGAGAACCATCTTTGGGGTTATCATTCTGATATTTTTCTATGTTTGTCTTCGTTACTTTCTTCTCTTATTAATTCCTTTGTGCCTGCCCTTGTCTTGCTTTATTGCTTTCTTAGGAGTTCTCAGCTCATTTATTATGATGCTTTCTTTGACTGTTCGTGAATATTTTCCTCTGGGTACCTCGTTGGTGATACTGTATTCTTTAATGTGTAGTGTCTCATTTTGGCTATTTCTAAATTGATCTTAATGATTTTTGTTTTACTTGGGAGGTTTAAAGGAGTTGGCGTTCGGTTTGTGGTATAAATAATATGATACACATATCCAATAAGTTGTTCTTATGTATTTCTTGAAATATCATCCTTTTTATTTTTTTTTTGGCCTATATCTGATTGGCCAAGATGCAGACAGTGTCAAAATTCTCTACCACTATTGCATTGCTGAAAATATATCCTTGTATGTCTATGGACATATTTCCTGTGTGTGTTTTTGATACAATCCTACTTGGCATATAAAGATTTGACTGTTGTCCACGTACTAAGGGCTGTATCAATGCATAATAATCCTATTTTAACGTAAAACAATCCTATGTAATGCTTTTGGCCTTATATTCCTCTTAATTAGTTATTAGTATTTTCATCACTGCTTTGTTCTCCTGTGCCCTCATTTTTCATACATTTTCCTTTCCTTTTTATGTCACTTGATATTATATGGGGCTCTTAAACTCAGCAGTGTGGGACTCGATCTGCAACCCTCTGACTTCAATATGTTTGGTGTTACCTGTCATCTTGTTTCATGTTTTGTTTTCCCATTTCTGTGCGTTTCCATTGTTTTGAAATATGGACCTCATTTTCTTTGCTTTTATCTTCCTTTGGAGGTAGTCACACACATATTTAAATTTTGCTAGTGGTACTTAGCTTTCAAAGTTTTTCAAAAGCTTTCATAAATTTACATTTCTGTAACTCCCAAAGGGTAAAGCCATATCTTTGATTATCGTTTAGAGCCGTTAAACTCCCCTCCGACTTCTCCTTGAGGATCCCTGGGGGCTCAATGGTAAAGACTCTGCCTGCAATGCAGGAGATGTGGCAGAAGCCATAGGTTCCATTCCTGGGTTGGGAAGATCCCCTGGAAGGGAAATGGCAGCTCACTCCAGTATTGTCTGGGATAGCCTGTGGACAGAGGAGCCTGGTGGGCTACAGTTCCTGGGGTCTCAAAAGAGTCAGACATGACTTAGCACCTAAACCACCACCATCACCTTCTCCTTGCTTATTACCTCTCACCCACCTAGTTCTTCTTAATGAAATCTGAGTTTAAAAATGTAGATTATTATACAAATTTTAAAAATATTTTTTTCTTTCAAAAATGTTTCTTTTTAATTGTAGCATCAGGAATGTTTGGATACTGCTTTAGTTTCTCTTTTTAAACTCTTCCTAGATGATTAAATCCATCTTTCAGCCATTTTTGGAGCTCTGGAACACTTCTGTGTTTACCTCCTTCATATTNAAAAATGTAGATTACTATACAAATTTTAAAAATATTTTTTTCTTTCAAAAATGTTTCTTTTTAATTGTAGCATCAGGAATGTTTGGATACTGCTTTAGTTTCTCTTTTTAAACTCTTCCTAGATGATTAAATCCATCTTTCAGCCATTTTTGGAGCTCTGGAACACTTCTGTGTTTACCTCCTTCATATTTACCTCCTTCTAGGCTTCTCTTGGCCAGCTGAAATTGGTTTTCAAATGTATATTTTTTAAAAAGGTTTTAAAAATATGAGTGGGTCTAGTTTCTGAAACACCTGAGTCTGTTTTATTGCTTTCACAAGTATGCGACAACTTGGATGGATGGATGAGGAAAATGCTGCCTGCCATACCAGTAAAGGAAGGATGCCGCGGCCATCAAGAGAGAGGCCACTACAGCCACACTCAACCATGCCCCCGAGGGGATCCAGGATGGACAAAAACAGGACACCTGCCCTAGACAGCCTATCAAAGACAGGATTTCAATGAGCCCAGACTCTTGCGTCTCCCCCTCCTGGGAAATGTGCTAAATTCATTAACTTCAGATGTCTGATTTTCTTTAATTAACAGTGATCTTCTGATGTTTCAACTATCTGGTTTTTGTTGCAAACCTCTTTGGCCACCTCATGCAAAGAGTTGACTCACTGGAAAAGACTGATGCTGGTAGGGATTGGGGGCAGGAGGAGAAGGGGACGACAGAGGGTGAGATGGCTGGATGGCATCACCGACTCGATGGACATGAGTATGGGTGAACTCCAGGTGATGGTGATGGACAGGGAGGCCTGGCGTGCTGCAATTCATGGGGGCGAAAAGAGTCGGACATGACTGAGCGACTGAACTGAACTGAACTGAACTGATATATACCATACCTCCTTTCTAACTTCTGCTGGAGCAGTCTCTTCCAGCTAGTTGAAAGCTTGGCTTAAGTCCTCAGGATATCTTCAGAATAAAACACAATTATCAAATTTAGTACTCCCCCCCCCCCCTTAGTCAACAGCTGTGTATAAAATTCTTGGATCACCATGAATTTCCCCTCAAGTGTAGCAGGAGACAAGGTCATGCACACTTGATGGTGCTCCTCAGAGTGGCCTGGTCCCTGAACTGGCACCATCGGTGGCCTGGAGGCCCGTCCGGTTGCTGCTTTTCCCCCAGCAAACACCTCTGCACTACACTGTTATAGAGAACATTAAGTAGAAGGGCTTTGTCCTTCAGGCTCCAGGACTGAAGGTGAAGGGAGAGCAGAGAGGGCTTGTGGAGGACCCGGCCCCTGACTCAAGATCATCTGGGTTCCCTGGGGGACGACTGTGCAGGGTGCGGCCCTGGTAGAGTCCCTGTGGCGCTGGGTCACCAAGGCTGGTCAGGCGGCCAACTCCTTAACGTGGTCTGCATGCTTCGCGAAAAGCCCAGCACAACCCACGTGTTGATGACTGGCGCAGAGTAGTAGTGAGCTCTGTGGAAGGCTGAGGCTGTGTATGGAGCCGGGCTCTGTACACCTATACCCCCCGGCGCCCCAAGACCACAGCCCCGTGGCCAGAAGGCCTGTGCAGAAGTGGCCGTCGGTGTTGCGCTTGCACAGCTCACCCGCCGTCTGCGCTCTGAAACGTGGTCTAAGACCCTCTCTGCTCCGCCAGGCTGCCGGGTCACAGGTCCTGGTCTTGTGCGCAGCTCACGTGCAGTCCCCACGTGCAGTCCCCACGTGCTGCTGCTGCGCCAGGTGGGTCACAGGCAGCAAGTGGGTCACGTGTGGCCCCTGTGGCCAACCAGGAACGCCGGCCGGTACACGGTGGTCTTAGTGTAGCTGATGTCCACCCGCAGCAGCGCCTTGTGCCCAGGCCTGGCTCCAGTGGTAAGTGTTTTGTACTAAATATAGGATGGCTTTGATTTTTCATTGTTTTACGACCTAGTTATATCCTATAGAGATGCATGATCTGTTTTGAAAGGCTTTTCCGGCAAAAGAGGGTTAAAAAATACATAGGGAGTCATACATTCTGAACAAAGTAACTAAAATAGCATAATATTTAAGGGTCATTGTCGTTGGTTACTTTGTACTTTATTCCGTAGAACAAAGGCAAAGAACCTCGAAATTAATTAGTGTGTCTAACCAGAGCGTGTGATCGCTATTCCCAGTTAGTACCAAGGTAAACTTGACTTTCTTTTATAGACAACATTAAGTAGAAGGTGTTTTTTCCTCATTCAAGCATGACTTATTTAAAGTTTTTTTTTTTTAATTATCAATTTTGGACTCTGTAGTAAATATTGAATACATCTGGTTTTGTAATAAATGACTCATAGTTGTTGGTTTAGGAAAATCTATATTTTTAATCCTGTTTGGTTTGAATAAATACTTTTTGTAATGAGTGTTCATGGTTAGAATTAGATTAAATGAACTCTGGAAAAAAACGAACAGCAACAAAAAAAACCCAACCGAAAATCATGCCCAAACAAATAAATAAACAAATGAAAAATGAATTTCTCCTTAAATCTTTTAAAGGTTTTTTTTCCCCTCTGACCTTTGGCCTTGAGTGTTGCAGTACATTTTATTTGAATCCAGGACAGGAAAAAAGAGGGGGCAGTATTGTATAGTGTTTCAGAGACTGACTTCAGTACTTCACAGACAGAGGTTTAAGGTTTCTATCTGCCACTTACTTGCCTACCAGTTACCAGTCATAAGATCCTGGGTAAGTTAGGCTTCAGTTTTCCCACTAGCATGAGGAAGAAACCCAGTGATGGTACTGAATCTCATAGAGTTATTGTAAGCATTCAGCGAGTTAATTTCTATATTTAGCCCAGTACTTATGTTCTGTTCTGTGCTTTACTAAGTCTCTTCCATTGTCTGACTCTTTGGGACCCTATGGACTATAGCCTGGTTGTCTCCTCTGTCCATGGGATTTCCCAGGCAAGAATACTGGAGTGGGTTGCTCCAGGGATCTTCCTGACTCAGGGACTGAACTTGCATCTCTTAACATCTCCTGCATTGGCAGGTGGGTTCTTTACTACTAGTGACACCTGGGAAGCCTTCAGTACCTATTAACGATACTCTTTTATTTACTTGATTTTCCCTTCTGTCTGTTGGGGCGTTTTTTCCAGAGATGTCAGTTGTCTGCATTTCAATCTTTCCTTTTCTTTTCTTCTGCTTTCATCATGTTAACTCTTATTGTTTTATATTTTATAAGAGTATACACGTTCAGGAACTTCCCTGGTGGCCCAATGGCTAAGATGCTGTGCTCCCAGCAGCAGGCCTGGGTTTGATTACTGGTTAGGGAACTAGATCCCACATGCTGAAGCTAAGACCTGGCACAGCCAAATAAGTAAATACTAAAAAAAAAGGTATACAAATTCATTCTCATTTTTTCTTTTATCAAACCTGCATTTTCTCTCAACCTAGATTTTAATTTTGCTAATGTGTTTCCAAAGCATGAACTGTAATGCACATACATCCTAAATACACACACTGAGAAATTCTAAGAGAATAACGTTTATTCTCTAAGAAGGAGATTAGAAACAGAACATGGCGGCATCCCAGGAGTTTCCACATGCCCCATCCCTAGGGACAAACTCCTTGCTCCTTTCAAAGGTAATGATCTTCTGATGTTGATGGTAATCACTGCTTGCTTTCTGTTTTTTTATCGTGTGGCAGCCTACATATACATCCCTAAATATTGCAGTTTAGCTTTTTAACTTTATGTACAAGAAATCAGCCAATGTGAGTTGTTTGTTTGGCTCCTTCCATAAGTCATTGTATTTGTGGCCCTCATCTGTGTGGGGGTGAGTAGGTGTAGTCTGCTGCATTTTCGTTTCTCTAGGGTAGGTATCTCATCGTTACGTACAGCGCCATACTACCCTGTCTGCAGGGGTTAGATTGGGTCCACATAGTGGGTTGACTATGGTTTTTGGCTACTAAAAAAATGCTGCTATAAGCATTCTCTAAAAAATTACAAATTATATATATTTAAGGTACATATCATGATGATCCGATATACATATACGTAGTGAAATAATTACCACAGTCAAGCTAATTAACATATTTTTCCTTTGTATAGTTTCATTTTTTAAATGATTCAGTTCAGTTCAGTTCAGTTGCTCAGTCGTGTCCAACTCTTTGCGACCCCATGAATCGCAGCACGCCAGGCCTCCCTGTCCATCACCAACTCCCGGAGTTCACTCAGACTCACGTCCATCAAGTCAGTGATGCCATTCAGCCACCTGATCCTCTGTCGTCCCCGTCTCCTTCTGCCCTCAATCCCTCCCAGCATCAGAGTCTTTTCCAATGAGTCAACTCTTTGCATGAGGTGGCCAAAGTACTGGAGTTTCAGCTTTAGCATCATTCCTTCCAAAGAAATCCCAGAGCTGATCTTCAGAATGGACTGGTTGGATCTCCTTGCAGTCCAAGGGACTCTCAAGAGTCTTCTGCAACACCACAGTTCAAAAACATCAATTCTTTGTCACTCAGCTTTCTTCACACTCTAACTCTCACATCCATACGTGACCACTGGAAAAACCATAGCCTTGACTAGACGGACCTTTATTGGCAAATGATTAGAACACCGAATCTAAGCAAGTTTCCAGTATCCAATACATTATTATTAACTTGAAATTTGTATTCTGGTGCACTCTGTGATATTTCTTAGGGTAAATATTATATATCCACTAGAAGGTTTGTTGACTAATACAGCACACAGATAATCAAGTCTAGTAGGTATTTTCAGACCACTTACCAGAACAGTACTGTGTGCTATAGTACTTTTAATTTCCTTAAAATTATTCATTTGACCTTCTCATTTCACCCTGCTCTTTCTTTGTCCAGATTCTCTTCATTAGATCAGATTTCTTTTTATGCTGTTCTTGAAGACTAATCAGAATTTGGAAATTTTTTTGCTGGAATATAAAGAGTTTATTTTCAGACATTAGCTCTTTTTTTCCTGGACTCTCATATATATTGTTCTCTTTTTCTTTATCCTGCATTTTTTTCCCTCATAGACTCATGTTGGTTTTTTCTCCTTTTGTTTCCTTGAACAAAGTGAGATGAATCCAAGCTCTGTATTTGTCATCAGACAGGGTGAGTAGACTTTTTCTTACCTCCTCACTCATGTCTTTAACAAACCATATTGGTGTATTGATATGGTTCCAAGATATTTAGATATGATCTCTTTTTCACAGGACATGTGAAGGGCAGGTTGATGCATTGCGCTTTCAACCCAGTTTCTCTTTTCTAAGCGGGTGTTTGTTCAGTTGACATACTGTTTGTCTCTAATGCTTGATTCTGTGACATGTGAATTGCTACGGTGCACACACGCTTCGATCCTCAGCGTTCGGTGTTCATAGCAGAGAACACAGATGTCACCAGCCCCTTCCTGCATCTCCTGCCACCTCGGAACGCACACTTATTGCCCACTACTTTCTGGTATTTCAGCAGTCTCTGCCTGGATGCAGAGATTTGGAAGAGTGAGGTAGGGAAGGGGAGTCTTGTGTGGTTCTGTGTTTCACACATAGAAAAACACTCGAGGGGCGTGGAGGGCTTCGTCTCTGTCTGTGACATTCCTTTTTATTTATTTGTTTTTATTTGGGGCTGTGCCGGGTCTTCGTTGCTACTCTGGGGCTTTCTCTACTTGTGACAAGCAGGGGCTACTCTTTGTTGCGGCGTGCACAGGCTTCTCATTCCGATGGCCTCTCTTGCTGTGGGGCACAGGCTCTAGGCACGTGGGCTTCATTTTTTTGGACTCTGAGTCAGGGGACTGAAAGTGGGATAATATAAATATCTTTTTTGAATTTTAAATAAAGCTACAAGCCTTGGTGTGGGGGTTAGTAGTTGGCAGGAGCCTGAGGCAACTCTCTGGGCAGCTGGTCTTATTCTATCTGTTGATCTGTATGCTGGTTACACAGATGAGTTTGGTTTGTGAAAATTCATTGAGCTATATGCCCTAATGATGCATGAACTTTTCTATATGTTACTCGAATAAAAAGATTTTTTAAAGGATAAAAATAGTCTTTGGTTGTGTATTTTTTTTTCCCTTAAGTGGCTTCTATTTCATGATTCGCTCCAGAGTATGTGGTGTGATGAAGAGCAATTAGGTTTTTCTCAGTGTATTTTCAAATGTCTTGGGCTTTGTGTTGATTCCCCTGATTGTGGCATGAGGCTATTGATCACTTCATTGTGTGTGTGGAGGATTTAGTTTTATATTTCCATGGGTTATTAGTGCAGACATAGGAGCATCTTTTCGGAGGCTGTTAACCAGGTTCCAACCCACTCTGGTATTCCTGCCTGGAGAATCCCCATAGACAGAGGGCCTGGCAGGCTTCAGTCCATGAGGTCACACAGAGTCGGACGTGACTGAGTGACTAATCACAAAACCAGGTTCCACACTGATCTGGAAATTATAACACATTACATTTAATTATCAAAGTAGAGAAACATGAGGGTAAGGTATATATGCTTGAATCTACTGTACTATATCAGCTGGAAACAGATACTAACCTCAGTATCTGTTCAAAGAACCAAGCCTAAATCCACCTTGTTGTTTTATGGGGTAATGGTACCAGTTTTAGGCTGACTGCTGAGATTTAAAAACTCACCTTTTGAGATACTAAACTGATTTTACACAAGTCAGCATTAAAGAAGATGGTTGATGACATCTAGTGAATTGAAGATGTCAAGATAGAGAGTCCACATAATTAAAAATGTATCATCTTTCACATACCATTAGTATGACATGTGCTCTGAAGGGTAAAAACTAGCAGTTTTTCCTGAATTAGCTATATTTTTAAATGGACCAGAACAGTGGTTTTCAAACCTGACTGTGTATCAGAATCAATTGGGGAGCTTGTAAAAAGTACATATATTTTTTCTGTTATACCAGGCTTACTGAGCCAGCATATACATGGATGCACTCGGATATGGGTCAGCATTGTGATGCATTGGACTGGGGCACATAGCTTTTCTTCTTGCTTTTCTAAGCTTCTGGGATGTTATTTTTTCTTTTTTCATACATTCTGTTTTTTCTCAATCCACTCTTTATGAGTTTTTTTCAAGATTTATTTTATTGAAGTATAATTAATTTAGCGTTGCATTAATTTTACTGTACAGCAAAGTGATTCCGTTGTATATATTTTTGTGTATATATATGTACATTCTTTTTATATTTTTTCTGTTATGGTTTATCACAGGCTATTGCATATAGTTCCCTGTGCTATACAGTAGGATCTTATTGTTTATCCCTTCTATACATAGTCGTTTGCATCTGCTAACCCCAGATTCTTATCTTTATGAGTTTTTTTTTTTTTTTTGCAACATACAAACTTTATTTAACAAAAGTAACAGATAATGTCAAACAGGCACTTATATTAAAAGAAAAACTGACTAGAAGAAATTTTTATCTGAAAACACCTTACAGGAACCTACTTGCAGTTGCGTTTAACTGAGCTCTGTTGCTGTGAAGAATACAGCTCACGCACAGGTATGGATGAACAATTTGTACCTTTTTCAAGTATTCACTGAGTACTACCTTATATACACATACACATTAAATTTGAGAAAGATTTCATTGATGATCCCCAGATAAGCTTCATTTTTGTTGATCTTTTGGAAGAGGCCGTCTAAAGAGAAGGATGTGTGGTTCTGGTTCAGGAACCAGGTAATGAACCCAGCCTAGACTCTGTTGGACACCAAGTCTCCTCCACTCCTCTTCAGACATCAGATGGGTTTGGGGTACTTGTTTGGAAAGTTCTCTGGGTAACATGACATGTCGGTATTCGTAGCGTTCATCGAAGTGCTTGTCCGAGTAGTGGATCTGCTTATGGGCCATCCTGCAGGTGGGCGGTGGGCAGCAGCTGACTAGAGCGAGGCGGCGCAAAGACAGGGCGCAGGTGAGGGGACGTCCGCATCAGGTGAAGGCAACGACTCGACTGAGACCAACCGGACTTTGAGTTTTTAATGTTATATTTGTTGCTATGGCAATTTTGTAGCAAAGCAGTAACAAATCAAGAATTTCATTCATTCATTAATTTACTCAATCAACATATATTTTCCAGGTACCTTTTCCCAGTTATCTTTTATTACATTATAAATCTGAAAACTTAAGTTGCTTAAAACATTAAGACTTAATTTTCTTATAGTTCTGCAATAGGGGGTCACCTGGAGAGTTCTGCTGATCTTGCTGATGGTCACTCTGGTGACTCATTCAACTTGTAGGTCAGGTGGGGCTTGGATTAAATTGGGACACGAAGATAATGGGGCCTCTCTCTCTCTAGCAGTCTCCCAACTTTCCCCAGGTTCCATGGACTCAAAAGCAGAAGTTCCAGGTCTTCCAAGGCTTAGCCTGGTAACTGGCACCACCACTCTATTCTATGATTCAAGCTAATCGTGAGGTATATACTAACTATGGGGAGGGAAGTACATGGGTATGTTTAAATCAGGAGTTTTGGGTCACTGGGAGCCACTGGCATATTAATAATAGATTATCACAATGATTTCTGCTGTGGTAGATATCGACAAAGGGGTGGAGATAGAAGGAAGTGAAACTGACGTTGAAAAGTTACATTCTAGTTGGAGATACAGTGAATATACAGGTATTGTTAAATAACACTGAATTAAGGCTATAAGACCTTAGATGAGTGCCTAATTCATGCTAACAGGGGATAGAGGGTCAGGCAAGGTCACAGATATGTGGTGAATGAGGTAGATTCTTGATAGACAGGTAGGAGCTTCCCTTGGAGGAAGAAGGTAGGTTGTGTGCCTAAATGATCATTAAATTCTGTAATAGTTCACACTCCACAGTGAAGTCACTCAGTCATGTTTGACTCTTTATGACCCCATGGACTGTAGCCTACCAGGCTCCTAGTCCTAGGTCCATGGAATTTTCCAGGCAAGTATGCTGGAGCGGGTTACCATTTCCTCCTCCAGGGGATCTTCCCGACCCAGGAAGATCGGGGTCTTCCTGTATTGCAGCAGACACTTTANTTGTGACAAGCAGGGGCTACTCTTTGTTGGGGCGTGCACAGGCTTCTCATTCCGATGGCCTCTCTTGCTGTGGGGCACAGGCTCTAGGCACGTGGGCTTCATTTTTTTGGACTCTGAGTCAGGGGACTGAAAGTGGGATAATATAAATATCTTTTTTGAATTTTGAATAAAGCTACAAGCCTTGGTGTGGGGGTTAGTAGTTGGCAGGAGCCTGAGGCAACTCTCTGGGCAGCTGGTCTTATTCTATCTGTTGATCTGTATGCTGGTTACACAGATGAGTTTGGTTTGTGAAAATTCATTGCGCTATATGCCCTAATGATGCATGAACTTTTCTATATGTTACTCGAATAAAAACATTTTTTAAAGGATAAAAATAGTCTTTGGTTTTGTATTTTTTTTTCCCTTAAGTGGCTTCTATTTCATGATTCGCTCCAGAGTATGTGGTGTGATGAAGAGCAATTAGGTTTTTCTCAGTGTATTTTCAAATGCCTTGGGCTTTGTGTTGATTCCCCTGATTGTGGCATGAGGCTATTGATCACTTCATTGTGTGTGTGGAGGATTTAGTTTTATATTTCCATGGGTTATTAGTGCAGACATAGGAGCATCTTTTTGGAGGCTGTTAACCAGATTCCAACCCACTCCAGTATTTCTACCTGGAGAATCCCCATAGACAAAAGAGCCTGGCAGGCTTCAGTCCATGAGGTCACACAGAGTCGGACGTGACTGAGTGACTAATCACAAAACCAGATTCCACACTGATCTGGAAATTATAACACATTACATTTAATTATCAAAGTAGAGAAACATGAGGGCAAGGTATATATGCTTGAATCTACTGTACTATATCAGCTGGAAACAGATACTAACCTCAGTATCTGTTCAAAGAACCAAGCCTAAATCCACCTTGTTGTTTTATGGGGTAATGGTACCAGTTTTAGGCTGACTGCTGAGATTTAAAAACTCACCTTTTGAGATACTAAACTGATTTTACACAAGTCAGCATTAAAGAAGATGGTTGATGACATCTAGTGAATTGAAGATGTCAAGATAGAGAGTCCATATAATTAAAAATGTATCGTCTTTCACATACCATTAGTATGACATGTGCTCTGAAGGGTAAAAACTAGCAGTTTTTCCTGAATTAGCTATATTTTTAAATGGACCAGAACAGTGGTTTTCAAACTTGACTGTGTATCAGAATCAATTGGGGAGCTTGTAAAAAGTACATATATTTTTTCTGTTATACCAGGCTTACTGAGCCAGCATATACATGGATGCACTCGGATATGGGTCAGCATTGTGATGCATTGGACTGGGGCACATAGCTTTTCTTCTTGCTTTTCTAAGCTTCTGGGATGTTATTTTTTCTTTTTTCATACATTCTGTTTTTTCTCAATCCACTCTTTATGAGTTTTTTTCAAGATTTATTTTATTGAAGTATAATTAATTTAGCGTTGCATTAATTTTACTGTACAGCAAAGTGATTCCGTTGTATATATTTTTGTGTATATATATGTACATTCTTTTTATATTTTTTCTGTTATGGTTTATCACAGGCTATTGCATATAGTTCCCTGTGCTATACAGTAGGATCTTATTGTTTATCCCTTCTATACATAGTCGTTTGCATCTGCTAACCCCAGATTCTTATCTTTATGAGTTTCTTTTTGCAACATACAAACTTTATTTAACAAAAGTAACAGATAATGTCAAACAGGCACTTATATTAAAAGAAAAACTGACTAGAAGAAATTTTTATCTGAAAACACCTTACAGGAACCTACTTGCAGTTGCGTTTAACTGAGCTCTGTTGCTGTGAAGAATACAGCTCACGCACAGGTATGGATGAACAATTTGTACCTTTTTCAAGTATTCACTGAGTACTACCTTATATACACATACACATTAAATTTGAGAAAGATTTCATTGATGATCCCCAGATAAGCTTCATTTTTGTTGATCTTTTGGAAGAGGCCGTCTAAAGAGAAGGATGTGTGGTTCTGGTTCAGGAACCAGGTAATGAACCCAGCCTAGACTCTGTTGGACACCAAGTCTCCTCCACTCCTCTTCAGACATCAGATGGGTTTGGGGTACTTGTTTGGAAAGTTCTCTGGGTAACATGACATGTCGGTATTCGTAGCGTTCATCGAAGTGCTTGTCCGAGTAGTGGATCTGCTTATGGGCCATCCTGCAGGTGGGCGGTGGGCAGCAGCTGACTAGAGCGAGGCGGCGCAAAGACAGGGCGCAGGTGAGGGGACGTCCGCATCAGGTGAAGGCAACGACTCGACTGAGACCAACCGGACTTTGAGTTTTTAATGTTATATTTGTTGCTATGGCAATTTTGTAGCAAAGCAGTAACAAATCAAGAATTTCATTCATTCATTAATTTACTCAATCAACATATATTTTCCAGGTACCTTTTCCCAGTTATCTTTTATTACATTATAAATCTGAAAACTTAAGTTGCTTAAAACATTAAGACTTAATTTTCTTATAGTTCTGCAATAGGGGGTCACCTGGAGAGTTCTGCTGATCTTGCTGATGGTCACTCTGGTGACTCATTCAACCCATTCAGGTGGGGCTTGGATTAAATTGGGACACGAAGATAATGGGGCCTCTCTCTCTCTAGCAGTCCCCCAACTTTCCCCGGGTTCCATGGACTCAAAAGCAGAAGTTCCAGGTCTTCCAAGGCTTAGCCTGGTAACTGGCACCACCACTCTATTCTATGATTCAAGCTAATCGTGAGGTATATACTAACTATGGGGAGGGAAGTACATGGGTATGTTTAAATCAGGAGTTTTGGGTCACTGGGAGCCACTGGCATATTAATAATAGATTATCACAATGATTTCTGCTGTGGTAGATATCGACAAAGGGGTGGAGATAGAAGGAAGTGAAACTGACGTTGAAAAGTTACATTCTAGTTGGAGATACAGTGAATATACAGGTATTGTTAAATAACACTGAATTAAGGCTATAAGACCTTAGATGAGTGCCTAATTCATGCTAACAGGGGATAGAGGGTCAGGCAAGGTCACAGATATGTGGTGAATGAGGTAGATTCTTGATAGACAGGTAGGAGCTTCCCTTGGAGGAAGAAGGTAGGTTGTGTGCCTAAATGATCATTAAATTCTGTAATAGTTCACACTCCACAGTGAAGTCACTCAGTCATGTTTGACTCTTTATGACCCCATGGACTGTAGCCTACCAGGCTCCTAGTCCTAGGTCCATGGAATTTTCCAGGCAAGTATGCTGGAGCGGGTTACCATTTCCTCCTCCAGGGGATCTTCCCGACCCAGGAAGATCGGGGTCTTCCTGTATTGCAGCAGACACTTTACCATCTGAGCCACCAGGGAAGCTGGCTCCACAGCTGAGATGTTTTTTAAAGTCCTTTCTGAATAGCTGCTTTGTTTTAGAACCTTTCTAAGCCACCACCAGTCCACAGATGGACTGGGCAGGGGTTAGCTCAGGAGGGAAAGAAGTGTGGGCATGTGTGTGGTCAGAACAAAGAGGATAAAACTTGCCAAATCAGGGTTAGGGTTATTTTAGGGTTGGTCTACCTTTAGAAGAACATGCATTTGTAGCTTTTGCAGGAATGATGCCTGTATTTTCATTGTTGGAGTTTTCCAAAGGCCCTGTTTGAACTTCCAGATGTTCAAGCTGGTTTTAGAAAAGGCAGAGGAACCAGAGAGCAAATTGCCAACATCCGCTGGATCATTGAAAAAGCAAGAGAGTTCCAGAAAAAGATCTATTTCTGCTTTATTGACTATGCCAAAGCCTTTGACTGTGAGGATCACAATAAACTGTGGAAAATTCTGAGAGAGATGGAAATACTAGACCACCTGACCTGCCTCTTGAGAAATCTGTATGCAGGTCAGGAAGCAACAGTTAGAACTGGACATGGAACAACAGACTGGTTCCAAATAGGAAAAGGAGTACATCAAGGCTGTATATTGTCACCCTGCTTATTTAACTTCTATGCAGCATACATCAGGAGAAACGCTGGACTGGAAGAAACACAAGCTGGAATCAAGATTGCCGGGAGAAATATCAATAACCTCAGATATACAGATGACACCACCCTTATGGCAGAAAGTGAAGAGGAACTAAAGAGCCTCTTGATGAAAGTGAAAGATAGAGTGAAAAAGTTGGCTTAAAACTCAACGTTCAGAAAATGAAGATCATGGCATCCAGTCCCATCACTTCATGGGAAATAGATGGGGAAACAGTGGAAACAGTGTCAGACTTTATTTTTCTGGGCTCCAAAATCACTGCAGTTGGTGACTGCAGCCATGAAATTAAAAGATGCTTACTGCTTGGAAGAAAAGTTATGACCAACCTAGATAGCCTATTCAAAAGCAGAGATATTACTTTGCTGACTAAGGTCCATCTAGTCAAGGGTATGGTTTTTCCAGTAGTCATGTATGGATGTGAGAGTTGGACTGTGAAGAAGGCTGAGCACCGAAGAACTGATGCTTTTGAAGTGTGGTGTTGGAGAAGACTCTTGAGAGTCCCTTGGACTGCAAGGAGATCCAACCAGTCCATTCTGAAGGAGATCTGCCCTAGGATTTCTTTGGAAGGAATGATGCTGAAGCTGAAGCTCCAGTACTTTGGCCACCTCATGCGAAGTGTTGACTCATTGGAAAAGACTCTGATGCTGGGAGGGATTGGGGGCAGGAGGAGAAAGGGTCGACCAAGGATTAGATGGCTGGATGGGATCACTGACTTGATGGGCATGAGTCTGAGTGAAATCAATCCGGGAGTTGGTGATGGACAGGGAGGCCTGGTGTGCTGCGATTCATGGGGTCACAAAGAGTCGGACATGACTCAACGACTGAACTGAACTGAACTGAACTGAATCTTTTGTTCCATAAAATTTTTTTTTGTTTATGTTGAGGTAACATTGGTTTATAACATTATGTTAGTTTCACATGTACAACACTGCATTTCAGCTTTTGTAGTGGCTACAGGGTGCTCACTGCCAAAGCTTTAGTTTCTGCTCGTCCCCCTACAGTTGATGCTCTCTGTCCGTTTTGTCCCCTCCCTCCCTTTCCCTCTGGTAACCTCTCCTCTGTTCACTATATCTACTTGTTTGTCTTTATGGGGTTTGTTTTGTTCATATAGTTCATCTTCCTGTTTGTGTTTCCTTTTTGCATTTCACATGTGAGTGAAATCATATGGTATTTGTCTTTCTCTGATTTATTTCACTTAGTATTACAGTGCCCTTGAGGTTCATGTTGTCATGAATGGCGAGATTTCATCTTTTTTTCCTTATAACTGAAAAGTCTCATCTTTTTAATGACTGAAGAGTATAATACACACACACACACACACACTGCAGCTTCTTTACCCATTTACCTGTTGGTGGACCTTTAGGTTTCCATGTTTTGTCTAATGTAAATAGTGTTGCATGATCATAGGGCTGCGTGTATCTTTTTCAATCTGTTTTTCTGTTCTTTGGTTTAGAACTACTGTATTATAGTTCTGTTTTAAAGGAGTCTGAATACCGTTTTCCATTGTGGCTGTGCCAATTTACACTCCCATCAGCAATCTATAGGGGTTTCCTTTTCTCCTAACAAACACTTGATATTTCTCCTCTAACACTTGATATTTCTTGCCTTTTTAAATCTTTTGTTTTAATACTGTTTGCCTCCCAAGATAGGATTTTCAATTTAAAATTCTTTTGCAAAGAGACCAATAGTCTCATTGTTCTATATTTGACTTTATATTTGGAGCTTAAATTTTTAGTCACACCACAGATATTTGATGCTCATAAATGACCTGACTTAACACACAAAATCTCCATCCTTGAGCAAGTATCATGGAAAGAACAAGCATTTAGTGCCAAAGGATCTAGGTTCAAGTTCAAATGCTTTAAGTTCTTTAACTTCTCTGACTTTCTGTTTTCTTGAAGTGAAGTGCATTTCTATAGTAATATAAACTTTCCTAACTAACTCATCAAGCTGGGAGAATTAAATGACATAATGACACATAAATGACACAATTATTCTCAAAACAATTTGAAAAAATGAGTACCATATATATGTTTTTTTAGCTACCTCAGTTCCTTTATAGAATAAGAGAATATTCATTGCTATTGTTATCCAGTATCTGAATGATGTTAACTGAATCAATGCACAAATTTAGAAAAGCTCCCCTCCCCTGGATCAACTGGTTATTTGATCAATTTGAGGCTGACTAAATTGTAATGTAACTGTTACCTAAATTAACCACATGTGTATTGGTAATCTAAAATTCAGTATGCTAGAGATAAACTTTTAAATCTGCAGAAGATTTTTCTTGGTATCAAGCATCAGTGGCTTCAGTTCTCGAAAACACCAGTGAACATGGCTAAATGTTTTTTGTGGGCTGTCAAACTGAGAACAGCTTTGAAAGAGCTTAGTACACTTATGTACCATCACGCTGAAAGCTCAGCTGGTTATCACCTTTCAGAAAGTTAACCTTCAAGTGGAAGTTTAAACTTGTCTTATTTACTTTTTGCTTTTATCTTATTCCAGTAAAGTCAGAAGCAGGTCCTTCTTAACCCGAAATTCTGTATAACAAGGGTTGGCAGAGTATGGCCCCTGAACCACTTCTGGCTCCCTGCCTGCTTGCATATGACCTGCAAGCTAAGAATGTATTTCTCAGTTTTAAATTGCTGAAAGAAAAATCAAAAGATAATATTTTGTGATACATGAAAAGTGTCTGAAAGTCTAATTTCAGTCCCATAAATAAAGTTTTATGGGAACTCAGCCATGCACCTTCATTCACGCGTTGTCGACGGCTGCTTTCACGCTGCAGAGTTGGATAGCTGCAGTAGAGACCATGTGGCCCACAGAACCTGATTTGCGCCATCTGCTCCATGACAGGCGAGGTTCCCTGGTCCCTGCTGTAGGTTCTTCAGAAAGGAAGCCGAGCATCTGGAATTTTCCCTATAGCATAAGGAGTGGCCGACATTTGGGATTTCCATAGAGGGAATCAGGAGCATCTGGGGTCTGTCACCCTTGAAAACACTGTCTGTGGTCCCCAGAGATGGAAATTTCCTCCAATGTTGATGGAAGTATCCAGCTCTATAGAGACTCTGAGTCTTACACAGGGCTTCTCTCACTCTTTGTAAAAGGAATTTTCTTATTCAGTAAGTGTGTGTAGAATATTCACTGACAATGTGTTTCATAATAGGTTGGAAGACAAAGGATAGTGAAACTCTCTGATTTCCAAGAACTTACTGTCTAGGTGAAATGAAGTGAAGACGCTCGGTCATGTCCGACTTTTTGCGACCTCATGGACTATAGCCCACCAGGCTCCTCCATCCACAGGATTTTCCAGGCAAGAGTACTGGAGTGGGTTGCCATTTCCTTCTCCAGAGGGTCTTCCTGACCCAGGGATCGAACCCGGGTCTCCTGCATCATAGGCAGATCAGGGAAATCCCACCAGGGAAATTCAACATATATAAATCGTCATTAACGATAGTATTGGTGCTAACTTGAGAGGATGATTTGTGTGTGTGTGTGTGTGTGTGTGTGTGTGTAGCACTGTTGGCTTTGGTGTCAGAATCCCTCCTTTCTTTTTGGGATTCTCCCTTCCTCCTTTGTAGTGTGTGGATTTTGGGTAGAACTGATTTTGATCCCTGTTCCAGAGGTGAGCATCTAACTCAGGGCTGGGCCTCCTACCAATAGCCCTAGGACTTCTCCTAGAACTCTGGGAAGGAGAGTCCTTTTCTCCTGGGATTTTCAGCTGTTAGCATTATATAAGACACCTTGTATAAGAACTTGCTTGAGAGAGAAAATGCACAGAGGGAAAGCAGAGCCAAAGGGATGGAGAAGGAAGCAGAGAGTCCAGTGACACTGACTGAACCTCTGGACACAGCTAGGCCTTAATTCCTTTTCTTTTCTGCCTTAGGAACCAGTGCAGTTCATTTATTAGACTTCTTGCTAGCAAAAGAGAAGAGAATGTGGGCCTGAGTGCCGAATGAGTTTTATAAACAGAAAGAGTCAGGAGTCACAGATTAAGATCCGAGGGAGCTGTGCAAACTGGGGAAGTTGATGTTGAAGAAGTGGATTTAGCTGGGCTGGGAAGGATAAAGGTGTACGCTGAGAAAAGGAGGGATGGAAAGGCAGAGGAGAAGTGTATGGAAAGAAAAATTTCTTCCATTAATGAAATGATGCAAGCAATAACATGTGAGAGGGAGTAGATTAAAGAAACCTCAAAGCCTAGTTAAGTCTTAACTAGACTTCTTATCCCAAATCTTCATGCCTTCAAACAGTTCTTTTTCATAGCAAAGGCAGGCTAAATTTTCTCTTTGAACAGTATTTGGAAAGAAAAATGAAATGGAGAAAGACAGTAGTTATTAACTAATTCTTCCAAAGAGTGGTCTGGATAATAACAACAAAATGCTTTGCATCCATCTAGGTTGAACAGGGCACCTCTTCTGGGTTTAGTTCAGCAAGTCTCAGAGACACAATAACATCAGGTACAATAATGTCAGGTCTGGCCTTTAGCATTTAAAAGGGAAATTTGACCTTTAAATTTTAAAGGAAATGAGAAACAAAGGGCTTACATAATTAAAAATCTGTTTCTGTCTCTTAAAAGCAATTCAACTTAGGTCAGGAGCCAACAGACTCCCTTTCCCTCTAATTGTTTCGTCTTGGCTCCTGGTACCCAGTTCTTGTTTCTCCTGTGAATAGCTCATTAATGTCGGGCAGATGTTCCCATTGGGTGCCCCATGTTAGGGGCAAATAATAGAGGCAGCACTGTCATCCAAGAGATGTTAATGCTGGCTGCAAAACAGAAGGATGAANGAGATCATTCTGTCGTTTTTGAGGCTGCATCCAAGTACTGCATTTTGGACTCTTGTTGACCATGATGGCGACTCCATTTCTTCTGAGGGATTCCTGCCCGCAGTAGTAGATATAATGGTCATCTGAGTTAAATTTCTAAATCCTGGTGTACTGTTAATTCCTCCTTTACCTGTAGTGTGGTGGATGGCTGCCTCTCTGAGCTTTCTCCGTTCCCCCCACCAGCTTATTGGGGAAGTGGCTGATGGCTATCAGATAGCCGGTATGCTATTGAGTTCAGAAATTTACATTTGAAAGACTGGAATCCCTGATGGCTGTGATATTCTTGTTTCCAGATATAGCAGGAAATATCTCATTTCACATCTTAGAGGCTTATCTTGCCAAGACTACCCAGCACTGTCCTGGGATGGGATCCGTGAGGCCCCTCATGCTTCACGAGCTTTATGCCTCTTCCATCACCCCATCTAAAGCAAGGATGCACATTGGTTAATTGGAAGCTGACGAGGGTGGTGTCCAAGCCCCGCTTCCATGTGATCTGAGTTATGCTCATAAGCAACAACACAAGACAGAGAGCATAGGGAGTGAGAACTGGGTGTGTAAACAAGGCTGTGGCAGTGTGATCCTGCAAGCTCTCGGGGAAAGAAGCTGCCAGCCTCGTCAGCTTAACAAAGCTGGCCAGACCAGGTGGGGGTGGGCGGTGCGCGCATGTTTTCCCTAAGTATCTGTTTTGTTAATTGAGTTAAAAAGCAACCCACAGCCTGCATCTGTCTTAAAAATGAAGAAAATACCAACAATGAAAGATGTGCCAAAAAGAAACAGTAGCATAAAAATCTATGAAGCGTTTGTATAAATGGAGGCAGGGAAGCTGATGTCAGTGAGGGTGACTGGGGGGAATCCTCATTCTGCAAGTGTTCAGAGTTTCACAGTCAGCNAGCCTGCATCTGTCTTAAAAATGAAGAAAATACCAACAATGAAAGATGTGCCAAAAAGAAACAGTAGCATAAAAATCTATGAAGCGTTTGTATAAATGGAGGCAGGGAAGCTGATGTCAGTGAGGGTGACTGGGGGGAATCCTCATTCTGCAAGTGTTCAGAGTTTCACAGTCAGCACTGCGCTCACTCACTGCTGGGCACTCAGTCGCTGTCCTGCTGAAGCAGGAGGAGCCAGAGATAGACAAATAGGAACCAAGCCCTTGGCTGCCCTGGTGGCTCAGTGGTAAGAATCCACCTGCCAGCGCAGGAGGCACAGGCTTGATCCCTGTTCTGGGAACATCCTACATGGCACGGATCAACTAAGCCCACGCGCCTCAACTTTTGACCCAGTGGCCTGGAGCTCGGGAGCCGCAAGCACTGACCCACGCGCCCTGGAGCCTGTGCTCCACAACGGCAGAAGCCGCGGCAGCGGGCAGGCTGCACACCACACCGAGAGAGTAGCCCCCGCTCTCCGCAACTGGAGGAGAGTCTTCGGCAGCGAAGGCCCAGCACGGCCAAAAGTAAGGAGCCAAAGCCTGTGCTATGAGCCCTGTATTCTTACCACGTGGAGTGTGGCCATAGAGCAGCAGCACCAGTATTATCTGGGATTTTGTTAGAAACGCACAGTCCAGGCTTCCGAATCAGCATCCGCATTTTATCAGGAGCCCCAGCGTTTTAGAAGCACTGATCTATATGGTGAGGGGCTGTGGGTAGCATGGGGCTGGGAGGAGAAAGACTGGCTTAGAAGGTCAGGGACGGCTTCCTGGAGGAAGTCACATTTGTGCCGGATCTTTGAAGATGAGCGGAACTTACTTGTTTGAAAAAAGAAGGAAGGAAATTCCTAGTCGAAGAAGGGGTAGAATGAAAAAGTAGCTGGCTGAGGGGAAGCTGAGCTGGACACATAGGCTGGAATCTGATTTGGACAGTGTCCGTCTGCTGTATTAAGGAGTGTAGGTTTCTTTGTTTCCTAAGGATGGAAATCGAGGAAGGAGGGAGAACACTCTCCAGGAGCCGTGCTGATGTTTAATCAGCGTCAGGGTGTTCAGTGCGGTTAGAGCGGCTGCCTTGTTCATTGTGGGAATGTTTGGGGCAGACTAGTACCCTCCAGGTGTACTCACAGAGGGTGGCAGTTTCCATGAATTTCATAGGAAGCAGAAAAGAAAATTTCTATCTCAAGGCCCCCCTTTTTTCCCCTGAAGGCAATAAACGCAAGGAAATGGCCAATTCCTGTAAATGGTGTTAAACCAAAACATAGCACAGAGGGGCTGGAAATTTTTCTTGGAGGCAAAGTAGCAACTGCTTAATCCTTTAAACAACCCCGTGAAAACCCAAAGCAGACAGAGAGCCTGCCACACTTGAAACTCTGCCAGCTCAGGATCAACAAGCCGGTCCTGATTAACAACCATTGGTCAGACCAACCGGATGTGGAATCTTTGCCCGGGTCCTGGCTCTGGGTGTCGCCACCATCCTTGCGCAGGCCTAAGCCTTCCTTGGTCTCCTAACTGGCTGGGTCCTTTCAGTAACCAGCCAGAGAAACCCAGAGGGATTTTAAAAGTGGCAGAAAGCCCTTGTTCTACTCGGCTATTATAATGACAGTTGAGTTCCTAAGGGTGCAAAATGAGACAGTGCATTTGACCTACCGTGGATAATTCAGGCACCTCCCACTTTCTGTCCTGGCATCTGAAGTTGCCTTATTGCAGCAAAAGTCCCGGAGCCACTGAGACTGTTAACTGGAGGGTTAAGTGTGAGAAGTGAAGGAAAAAAACAGCATTAGCAGAGAGGAGTAACCACGCTGCAATGTGTAGAAGTGGCGACAAAGCAAAGAGACACGGGCTTCTAGCGCCAGCTCCCTCCAGATGCTGGCGCCCTGACGGACACTCCACAGTCGCCCCCTTCCAGGTCGCTCGCTAGCCGCACCAGATGGCTGTCCTTGTTAGTTGGATGACCCCACACCCAGGTGTTCAGAGCTTGGATTCAAGTCCAGATCAGGCTTATTGATGATCAAGCCATGACGCCCCACTTCCTGGAGTGGGCTATACTATCATTCAGAAGTCTGTAAGAGACTCATTACACTGGTATTGCAAGGGGGCATTTGGTACCCTTGTGTTTCTGCCTCACCAGCTTCCAGAAGTGGCATGGATCCTTCAGAGAGCCACATTGTTACAATTAAAATAGCCCAGAGAGGGTCAGGTGTTAGAAGTTCACAAATACAGGTTGGCCAGTGGCTCATGAATGGCTCTTGGCCTTATTTGAATAATACTGAAGGCTTTGAGAGCACTTGTTGGAGACAGGGTACTGGCCACAGAATCCAGTGTTAGCTGATCTTGGAGGAATGGGTTGGCAAAGAGGTACTTTGGAGGCTGAGGCTTCACAGAACACTGAAGGGTGGTCAGAACCTAGAAGAATAGCGCTGGGATATCTTTCACCCAAACACTGTTGAGTCAAAGTCAGACCCATGAAGGCTTTCAAACGCACCATCTCATTTAATTTTTATCCACTGACTCGACACTTCGAGTAATTTCTTCAGATATAGTAGCCACTCTGACCTCTTCTACTGTGTCAATCCACAGTAGAATCAATTTCATTTTCTATTTTTGTTTTGGTTTGGGTTGATTCTTTTTCTAATCTGCCTAGTCATTCCGTCGTCTGTGTTGGGCCGAAGTGTAGTAATACATATAGTGCAATTATTGGCACTTGCCCTCAGGACAACCCTTTCGTTCCCATCTGCTTAGCATTAACTATTCCTAGATTTAATTTTAACTCACTTGGAGGAAGGCTGAAGGGACGTGGGAATTCTCAAGAACAAAAAAATCCTTAAAAGTATGTTATATCTAGAATACGGTGGTTTTCTTAAAATCATTTACTGCTAGATGTAGAATTCTCTGGGCCCCTTTACATCCTCAAAGACTGCAAACTCTAAAACCCCAGTATACGGAGCAAATTTTTTTTTGGATTTAGTTTTACTATTTAAAAAAGGGAGAGTTTTAGCACGTTCACAGACACATGAGGGTACAGAGACTCAGATTTCAGTAGTCAGTGAAAACGTCTCAAGACCGCCATCATCAAGTGGCCCAGAAACAGTGGCTGTTCAGCCCTCGGCCTTGACGCCGGGCACCGGAGTCCTGCCAGCAGCAGCCCGCTGTTCTCAGTGAAATCTTCGAGGCAGCTCAAAGCCACGCGGTCTGGTTCCACAATCAACTCACACTTTTATCCTCTCTCTGTGTCTCTTCCCCTTCCCTCTCTCCCTCTTTTAAAAGACAGTTCATTTTTTAGAGCAGGTTTGGGTTTATGAAAAGTTGAGCAGATAGTGTGTGTGTATACACACACACTCTCTCTTCCCCAGTTTCCCCTCTTAACTTCTTGTATTAGTGTGGTACGTTTGTAACTGGTAAGTCAGTCGTGACACTGTTATTAAAGTGCCTCGTTCACTTCAGTGTTCAGTTTTTTTCAGTTCTATGGGTTTTTACAAGGGCATAACGCTATATATCTAACACTACATTATCATATAGTCCGATCACCCTAAAAATTCCGTGCTCCAGCTTCTCGCGAGTTATCTTCCCCATCTCTCTTCCCTACTCAACTCCTGGCAACCACCGCTGCTTTTCCTGTCTCTCTAGTTTCACCTTTTCCAAAGGTCGTAGAGTTAGAAGCAAACAGTACATAGCCTTTTCAGACTGCTTTCTTTCACTTAGCAATGTGAATCTGACATTCTTCATGTCTTTTTGTAGTTTGATATTTCATTTGTTTTTATCACTGAATAATATTCTACTGTATGGATGTACCACCATCTACTCCAACTGAAGGACCTCTTGATTGCTTCCCGTTTTGACAGTGATAAATGAAGCTGCTATATACCTTCATGTGCAAAATTTTCTGTGGACATAGTTTTCATCTCCTTTGAGTAAATAGGAACGTGATTGCTAGATCATATGGTAAGACTGTGTTTACCTTTGTAAGAAACTGCCAAACGGTCTTCCAAAGTGGCTATACTATTTTCCATTCCTACTAGCAACGAGTGAGAGTCCTTTTATTCCCACATCCTTGCCAGCATCTGATATTGTTAGTGCGGTGGATTTTAACCATTGTAATACTTGCATAGTAGCTGTTTTTTAAATTGGATTGTTGAGTTTTAAGTGTTTTTTCATAATTTTGGAATGCATAGGTCTTTTATCAAGTATGCATTTCACAGATATTTTTTCCCAGGCTGGTTTGTCTTTTCGCTTCCTGTCTTGTGTCTTTGGCAAAGAAGAAGTTATTTGTTTTAACCAATCTATTTTTTTTATGGATGACGCTTTTGGTATTGTATCTAAAAACTCATAACCAGTCAAGTCACCTAGACTTTGGCATGTGTTAGCATCAAGAAATTTTAGTTTTGTGATTCTACATATAGCCTATGACCTATTTATAGTTAATGTCTGTGTAAGTGTTATTTGCTGAGTTGTGTGCAACTCTTTGCCGCCCCATGGACTGCAACCTTCGAGGCTCCTTGACCATGGAATTCTCCAGGCAAGAAAACTGGAGTAGGTTGCCATTCCCTTCTCCAGGGGATCTTCTCCCCCAGGGGTCGAACCCAGGGAAGGTCTAGATTAACTTTTTTGCATGTGAATGTCCAGTTTGAACACTCACTGAAAAGGCTCTCCTTTCTCCACTGAATTGCCTTTGTTCTAGCAATGCAATTGACTTTTGTATATTAACTTTGTATCCTGAAACCTTAATAAAATATAAAAATACGTTTATAATAGCATATAATATTATATATACAATAATTCTGATATTATAAAAATATCCAGGAATATTTTTGTTCATCTTTGGGGTTTTCTGCATTAATAATCATGTAACTGTGAACAAAATCAGTTTTATTTCTTCCTTCTCAACCTACCTGTATAATTTTTACTGTCATATTGCCTTAGCTAGAATGCATACTTTCAGTATGAGAGAATAGACGTGGCGTGAGATCTCGCCTTATTGCTGACCTTAAGAAGAAAGCATCTAGTTTCTAAGCATGAAGCACCCTGCTAACTGGAGGTTTTTGTAGGTTTTCTGTTGTGTCAGGTTAAAGAAGTTCCCTTGTATCACTACTTTACTGAGAGCATTTATCACAAATGTATTTTTGATTTTGTCAAGACCATATCTATTGATATGGCCATATGGCTTCTTTAGCCTGTTGATGGGATTACATGAATTGAAACAGCCTTGCATCCCTGAGATGAATCCCACTTAGTCATGGTGTTTGATTTTTCACTATTGACGTACTGGTGAATTCTATTTGCTAATACTTGTTAAGAATTTTTCTATCTTAAATCATGAGAGATACTGGTCTGTAGTTGTTTGTGTTTCTAACATCTTTGGCATCAAGGTAATAAATTAGGAAGTTTTCCCTCCTCTTCTATTTCAGGAAGATATTGTATAGACATGTTGATTCTTTACACAGCTGGTAGAATTCTCCAATGAAATGATACAGGTGTGAAGATTGCTTTGTGAGAGTTATAGAAGTACAGATTCAATTTCTGTAACATTTATATGGCTACCAAATTATACATTTTCTATTTGGGGAGTTGTAGAAGTTTGAACTTTTTGAGGAATTGCTCAATTTAGTCAGAGTTGTCAAATAAATGCATAGAGTTGCATGTGGTATTAATTATTATTTTTAAATGTCTGCAGGATCTGTAGTAACATTTATTTCATTCTTGATATTGGCAATCTGAATATTTTCTTTCAGTCTTATAAGAAGTTTGTCAATATGATCAATCGTTTCAAAGAACAGCTTCTTCTTTTGTGCTTCTCAATTTTTTTATCCTATTCATTTCAGCTTTTTATTAATTTTTGCATTCTTGAGTTTATTTTGTTTTTTCTCCCTAGTTTCATGACGTAGTAGCCTGGACTGATTTTAGATCTTCTTTTAATTGAAGTATAGTTGATTTTGGGTGTATAGCAGTGATTCAGGCATATATATATATATATTTATTTCAGGTTATCTTCATTATTACACAATATTGAGTATAGTTCCCTCTGCTATACAGTGGGTCCTTGTTGGTTATATATTTTATATAGTAGTTTGTATATATTTTTCATTTTTATTCTGTTAAGCATTTATCTTAAAACTTTGAGACCTAACCCATTATTTGGAAGTGTGCTGTTTTAGTTTCTGTGTTTAGAAGTTTTAGCTTTCTGTTATTGATTTGTAATTGATTTGATTGTGCCCAGAGGACACATTTTATATAATTGCAATTATTTTAAATTTGTTGAGGCTTGTTTTAAGCCTTGTTCAGTCACTCAGCCATGACCAACTCTTTGCGACCCCAGAGACTGCAGCACACCTTGCTTCCCTCTCCTTCACTGTCTCCTAGAGTTTGCTCAAACCTTATGTCCATTGAGTCAGTGATGCCATCCAAGCATCTCATCCTGTTCCCCTCTTCTCCTCCTGCCCTCAATCTCTCCCAGCATCAAGGTCTTTTCCAATAAGTTGGCTCTTTGCATCAGGTGGCCAAATTATTAGAGCTTGAGCTTCAGCATCAGTCCTCCCAATGAATATTCAGGATTGATTTCCTTTAGGATTGACTGGTTTGATCTCTTTGCAGTCCAAGGGACTCTAAAGAATGTTCTCCAGCACCACAGTTCAAAAACATCAATTCTTGGCACTCAGTCTTCTTTATGGTCCAACTCTCACACCACTACTGGAAAAACCATAGCTTTCACTATATGGACCTTTGTCAGCAAAGTGATGTCTCTGCTTTTTAATATGCTGTCTAGGTTGGTTATGGCATTTCTCCCAAGGAGTAAGCGGCTTTTAATTTCATGGCTGCAATCACCATCCTCAGTGATTTTGGAGCCCAAGAAAATAAAGTCTGTCACTGTTCCCATTTTCCCCCTCATCTGTTTGCTATGAAGTGCTGGGACCAGATGCCATGATCTTCGTTTTCTGAATGTTGAGTTTTAAACCAGTTTTTTCACTCTCCTCTTTCAACTTCATCAAGAAGCTCTTTAGTTTCTCTTTGCTTTCTGCCATTAGGGTGGTGTCATCTGCATATCTGAGGTTATTGATATCTCTCCTGGCAGTCTTGATTCCAGCTTGAGTTTCATCCAGTCTGGCATTTCACAGATGTACTTTGCATATAAGCTGTATAAGCAGGGTGACAATATACAGCCTTGATGTACTCCTTTCCCAATTTGGAACCAGTTCATTGTTCCATGTCCAGTTCTAACTGTTGCTTCGTGACCTGCATACAGGTCTCTCGGGAGGCAGGTAAGGTAGTCTGGTATTCCCACCTCTTAAAGAACTTTCCACAATTCGTTGTGATCCAGAGTCAGGGGCTTTAGTGTAGTCAATGAAGCAGATGTTTTTCTAGAATTTCCTTTTTCTATGATCCAGTGAGTGTTAGTAATTTGACCTCTGGTTCCTCTGCCTTTTCTAAATCCAGCTTGTACACCTGGAAGTTCTTGGTTCGTGCCCTGTTGAAGCCTGGCCTGGAGAATTTTGAGCATTATCTTGCTGGCATGTGAGATGAGCGCAACTGTATGGTACTTTGAACATTCTTTGGTATTGCCCTTCTTTGGGACTGGGACTGAAATGAAAACTGACCTTTTCCAGTCCTGTGGCCACTGCTGAGTTCTCCAAATTTGCTGGCATATTGAGTGGGTACTTTAAATAGCATCATCTTTTAGGATCGGAAATTCCAGCTCAGCTGGAACTCCATCACCTCCACTAGCTTTGCTCGTAGTAGTGCTTCCTAAGGCCCACTTGGCTTTGAACTCCAGGATGTCTGGCTCTAGCTGAGCGACCACACCATCCTGGTCATCTGGGTCATGAAGCTCCTCCTCGTACAGTTCTCTTGGGTATTGCTGCCACCTCTTCTTCATAACCTCTGCTTCTGTTAGGTCCGTACCGTCTCTGTCCTTCATTGTGCCCAACTTTGCTTGAAATGTTCCCTTGGTAACTTGAATCTTCTTGAAGAGATCTCTAGTCTTTCTCATTCTATTGGTTTTTCTCTATTTCTTTGCATTGTTCACTTAAGGCTTTTTAAAAAAATCTCTCCTTGCTATTCTTTGGAACTCTGCTGCAGACAGGCGTACCTACAACCTAGGCCTGGGCTATCTTGGCATATCTGCCCCCAGGTACTTGAAAACTTCGTGCATTCTGTCATCAGTGAGTGTTTTATGAGTGTTTGGTCCTAACCATTGGACCCTGAGGGAATTCCCTTTGCTGATTTTCTATCAAGGTGCTTAATAAATTGTTGAGCAAGGGATTATGAAGGGATTAATTAAAGTTTTAATTTGTCCATTTCCCTTCGTTTCTGTCCGTTTTTGCTTTACATGTTTTGCATCCTCCCTATTCTCTGGATCTCATTAAATCCTGTTAAAAAAAAACACCTCAAAAAAATGGGAGTGGGTGACAGGAACATGGAGCAAGTGAGACCAGCCCTGAGTTGATAGCCGCTGGAGATGAGCACTGGAACGTATGTGGAGGCTCACTGCTCTCCTTTCGCTGCAGATGTCTGATGTTCTTCTTGAAAAGAAAAGCGTTTCCTGGCTCCCAGTCTCAGTTTATTACCGTCTCTTGTCTGTGCTGTCCACTACAGTATAAACCTGATGGTAACAACCTCGTCTATCCCAGTCACAACTACAGCCCCAAAGCTTAAAGCTCACCGGTACCTGGTTGGCACTCTAATTACCGTGCTTCCTCAAATATAAGAGGCCACAGGTATACAGGACTTTCGTGTGTGCTAGTCCTTCAGTCACGTGCAACTCTCTGTGACCCCGTGGACTGTAGCCCACCAGGCTCCTTTGTCCGTGGGATTTTCCAGACAATAATACTGGACTGGGTTGCCATTCCCTTCTCTAGACCTTCCTGACCCAGGGATCAAACCCAGGTCTCCTGCACTGCAGGCAGATTCTTTACCATCTGAGCCACCAAGGAAGCCTGTCGAAATACTTTAATGTTAAAATACTTTTATGTATCATTAAAAAATGCCACAAAGTAANAGTGGGGTATTAAAGCTGTCTCTTATACACATCTAGATGTGTATAAGAGACAGACTTTACTGAGAGCATTTATCACAAATGTATTTTTGATTTTGTCAAGACCATATCTATTGATATGGCCATATGGCTTCTTTAGCCTGTTGATGGGATTACATGAATTGAAACAGCCTTGCATCCCTGAGATGAATCCCACTTAGTCATGGTGTTTGATTTTTCACTATTGACGTACTGGTGAATTCTATTTGCTAATACTTGTTAAGAATTTTTCTATCTTAAATCATGAGAGATACTGGTCTGTAGTTGTTTGTGTTTCTAACATCTTTGGCATCAAGGTAATAAATTAGGAAGTTTTCCCTCCTCTTCTATTTCAGGAAGATATTGTATAGACATGTTGATTCTTTACACAGCTGGTAGAATTCTCCAATGAAATGATACAGGTGTGAAGATTGCTTTGTGAGAGTTATAGAAGTACAGATTCAATTTCTGTAACATTTATATGGCTACCAAATTATACATTTTCTATTTGGGGAGTTGTAGAAGTTTGAACTTTTTGAGGAATTGCTCAATTTAGTCAGAGTTGTCAAATAAATGCATAGAGTTGCATGTGGTATTAATTATTATTTTTAAATGTCTGCAGGATCTGTAGTAACATTTATTTCATTCTTGATATTGGCAATCTGAATATTTTCTTTCAGTCTTATAAGAAGTTTGTCAATATGATCAATCGTTTCAAAGAACAGCTTCTTCTTTTGTGCTTCTCAATTTTTTTATCCTATTCATTTCAGCTTTTTATTAATTTTTGCATTCTTGAGTTTATTTTGTTTTTTCTCCCTAGTTTCATGACGTAGTAGCCTGGACTGATTTTAGATCTTCTTTTAATTGAAGTATAGTTGATTTTGGGTGTATAGCAGTGATTCAGGCATATATATATATATATTTATTTCAGGTTATCTTCATTATTACACAATATTGAGTATAGTTCCCTCTGCTATACAGTGGGTCCTTGTTGGTTATATATTTTATATAGTAGTTTGTATATATTTTTCATTTTTATTCTGTTAAGCATTTATCTTAAAACTTTGAGACCTAACCCATTATTTGGAAGTGTGCTGTTTTAGTTTCTGTGTTTAGAAGTTTTAGCTTTCTGTTATTGATTTGTAATTGATTTGATTGTGCCCAGAGGACACATTTTATATAATTGCAATTATTTTAAATTTGTTGAGGCTTGTTTTAAGCCTTGTTCAGTCACTCAGCCATGACCAACTCTTTGCGACCCCAGAGACTGCAGCACACCTTGCTTCCCTCTCCTTCACCGTCTCCTAGAGTTTGCTCAAACCTTATGTCCATTGAGTCAATGATGCCATCCAAGCATCTCATCCTGTTCCCCTCTTCTCCTCCTGCCCTCAATCTCTCCCAGCATCAAGGTCTTTTCCAATAAGTTGGCTCTTTGCATCAGGTGGCCAAATTATTAGAGCTTGAGCTTCAGCATCAGTCCTCCCAATGAATATTCAGGATTGATTTCCTTTAGGATTGACTGGTTTGATCTCTTTGCAGTCCAAGGGACTCTAAAGAATGTTCTCCAGCACCACAGTTCAAAAACATCAATTCTTGGCACTCAGTCTTCTTTATGGTCCAACTCTCACACCACTACTGGAAAAACCATAGCTTTCACTATATGGACCTTTGTCAGCAAAGTGATGTCTCTGCTTTTTAATATGCTGTCTAGGTTGGTTATGGCATTTCTCCCAAGGAGTAAGCGGCTTTTAATTTCATGGCTGCAATCACCATCCTCAGTGATTTTGGAGCCCAAGAAAATAAAGTCTGTCACTGTTCCCATTTTCCCCCTCATCTGTTTGCTATGAAGTGCTGGGACCAGATGCCATGATCTTCGTTTTCTGAATGTTGAGTTTTAAACCAGTTTTTTCACTCTCCTCTTTCAACTTCATCAAGAAGCTCTTTAGTTTCTCTTTGCTTTCTGCCATTAGGGTGGTGTCATCTGCATATCTGAGGTTATTGATATCTCTCCTGGCAGTCTTGATTCCAGCTTGAGTTTCATCCAGTCTGGCATTTCACAGATGTACTTTGCATATAAGCTGTATAAGCAGGGTGACAATATACAGCCTTGATGTACTCCTTTCCCAATTTGGAACCAGTTCATTGTTCCATGTCCAGTTCTAACTGTTGCTTCGTGACCTGCATACAGGTCTCTCGGGAGGCAGGTAAGGTAGTCTGGTATTCCCACCTCTTAAAGAACTTTCCACAATTCGTTGTGATCCAGAGTCAGGGGCTTTAGTGTAGTCAATGAAGCAGATGTTTTTCTAGAATTTCCTTTTTCTATGATCCAGTGAGTGTTAGTAATTTGACCTCTGGTTCCTCTGCCTTTTCTAAATCCAGCTTGTACACCTGGAAGTTCTTGGTTCGTGCCCTGTTGAAGCCTGGCCTGGAGAATTTTGAGCATTATCTTGCTGGCATGTGAGATGAGCGCAACTGTATGGTACTTTGAACATTCTTTGGTATTGCCCTTCTTTGGGACTGGGACTGAAATGAAAACTGACCTTTTCCAGTCCTGTGGCCACTGCTGAGTTCTCCAAATTTGCTGGCATATTGAGTGGGTACTTTAAATAGCATCATCTTTTAGGATCGGAAATTCTAGCTCAGCTGGAACTCCATCACCTCCACTAGCTTTGCTCGTAGTAGTGCTTCCTAAGGCCCACTTGGCTTTGAACTCCAGGATGTCTGGCTCTAGCTGAGCGACCACACCATCCTGGTCATCTGGGTCATGAAGCTCCTCCTCGTACAGTTCTCTTGGGTATTGCTGCCACCTCTTCTTCATAACCTCTGCTTCTGTTAGGTCCGTACCGTCTCTGTCCTTCATTGTGCCCAACTTTGCTTGAAATGTTCCCTTGGTAACTTGAATCTTCTTGAAGAGATCTCTAGTCTTTCTCATTCTATTGGTTTTTCTCTATTTCTTTGCATTGTTCACTTAAGGCTTTTTAAAAAAATCTCTCCTTGCTATTCTTTGGAACTCTGCTGCAGACAGGCGTACCTACAACCTAGGCCTGGGCTATCTTGGCATATCTGCCCCCAGGTACTTGAAAACTTCGTGCATTCTGTCATCAGTGAGTGTTTTATGAGTGTTTGGTCCTAACCATTGGACCCTGAGGGAATTCCCTTTGCTGATTTTCTATCAAGGTGCTTAATAAATTGTTGAGCAAGGGATTATGAAGGGATTAATTAAAGTTTTAATTTGTCCATTTCCCTTCGTTTCTGTCCGTTTTTGCTTTACATGTTTTGCATCCTCCCTATTCTCTGGATCTCATTAAATCCTGTTAAAAAAAAACACCTCAAAAAAATGGGAGTGGGTGACAGGAACATGGAGCAAGTGAGACCAGCCCTGAGTTGATAGCCGCTGGAGATGAGCACTGGAACGTATGTGGAGGCTCACTGCTCTCCTTTCGCTGCAGATGTCTGATGTTCTTCTTGAAAAGAAAAGCGTTTCCTGGCTCCCAGTCTCAGTTTATTACCGTCTCTTGTCTGTGCTGTCCACTACAGTATAAACCTGATGGTAACAACCTCGTCTATCCCAGTCACAACTACAGCCCTAAAGCTTAAAGCTCACCGGTACCTGGTTGGCACTCTAATTACCGTGCTTCCTCAAATATAAGAGGCCACAGGTATACAGGACTTTCGTGTGTGCTAGTCCTTCAGTCACGTGCAACTCTCTGTGACCCCGTGGACTGTAGCCCACCAGGCTCCTTTGTCCGTGGGATTTTCCAGACAATAATACTGGACTGGGTTGCCATTCCCTTCTCTAGACCTTCCTGACCCAGGGATCAAACCCAGGTCTCCTGCACTGCAGGCAGATTCTTTACCATCTGAGCCACCAAGGAAGCCTGTCGAAATACTTTAATGTTAAAATACTTTTATGTATCATTAAAAAATGCCACAAAGTAAATTATAACATTCTATTTTAAAAGTACTTGGATTGCAGATGCTACAATGTGAAAACTATTTTAGAATGAGTAAAATACAGTATCTGTGGAGTAAATGAATACTCTGAGGTCAAGATTCTGATGAAGAGGCTTCATACATGTTCAAGAGCAGATCAGGATATAGTTTTGAGAATATATTTCTTCCTAAATATTGAATTTTAAGCCCAACCTTATACGTAACTGTGACAACCCTTAATAGAGAAAGAGACGTTCTGACGCGGGCTCCCACCTTCTACCACTAAGGACCCTTTTATGATTTTACCCCCAAGGTTCCCATACTTTGAAATATTTTGAGACCATGTAAAGTTCCTCTTTTTACTTGATATCAAGTGAAAGCTAATTTTCATTTCTCATCTATTAAATATGCATATTCAAACTGAGGCAATATATTAAAATTGCAGCTAAAATAAGCAAGCCGACCTTCTGCTGACCTTGTATGGACTCATCATAGGGAGAAGTAACATTTCTACTAGGAAATCTACTTTTTAGCCTCGGTGTCTCTTTCTCAGAATCCAGGAACCAGAGACGGCAGGCACTTGCGGTGACAAGGAGCTGAGTGGCAGCACCCACATTAAGCCGAGAAGGGCCTGCCAGGTAGCCCGTCTTAATGCTCGAAGTTAGCCATTTGTTTACACATCTCTGCAACAGAGAGCGCTGCGCAGGAGTGCTAGACACTGGTGATCTGACATGACCCATGGCCTATTCACGTTTCTAGAACTGTTAACATAAAAATTCACTTGGTCTTTCTAGATTTGAGCTGAAGCGAAGCAGTGAAAAGAAAACGCTATTTGTGGGGTTTCAGCTCACTCGCCCTCCCTGTGCCTCAGTTTAGGTCTGAGTGCAGAGGACAAGCCATTCGCCTTTGCATCCCTGAGCAGAGCTCAGCGGCTGCCCAGAGTAAGCACCAAAGTGCCCATGAATATGTGAATGGACGAATTCAAGACAGCTCCCCTGACTTGAGCCCTCCTGAGGGAAGATGGAAACTAGGAAAAGGGAATGAGCGGGAACATGACCTCAGGAACCTGGCAAGGGAGATAAGCTAGCGCAGTCAGCATTCTCTTTACCTTTGGAAGATTCCTTAGGCCAGTGGCCTTTTCTACACGCCTGATACTGCATGTGGACTAACAAACCTACATGTGAAAATTGTAAACAAATGCCTCAGACACACGGTATATTTTAAAAATGAGAGCATGTATGTTAAAGAGGTGTTGAAAGGGGACCAGAATTCTTTATTCTCTTCCTAGAATAATCTTGTAAACATTAGCACAGATCTCTTCGTATCCTCGGGCTTCCCTGATAGCTCAGTTGGTAAAGAATCCACCTGCAGTGCAGGAGACCTTGGTTGAATTCCTGGGTCGGGAAGATGATCTGGAGAAGGGATCACCTACCCACTCTAGTATTCTTGGGCTTTCCTTGTGTGGCTCAGCTGGTGAAGAATCCGCCTGCAGCGCGGGAGACCTGGGTTCAATCCCCGGGTTCGGAAGATCCCCTGGAGAAGAGAAAGGCTACCCACTCCAGTATTCTGGCCTGGAGGATTCCATGGACTGTATAGACCGCAGCGTCGCCGAGTCGGGCACGACTGAGCAACTTTCACTTTCACTCCTTATCCTCAAGTTCAAAGTCATGACCTGTTAACACTATCTTTAATACAGTCAGGAAAAGTTAAAAAAAAGTTGTCAGATGAACAGTTTTGGTGTCTTGTTTGGGAAACCTTCCAGTCTAAAGGCTCAGCAGATCTGTGTGAATCTGGGAAGCAGGGACTAAGGGAAACCCAGGGAGCACAGGAACAGTAGTGGGTCAGTGGATTTGGGCAGTTTGTTCTAACAAGTATCACATTAGGACACACCTCCGGCCCCCAAAGAACAGGATTAAATATCCTGAGCTCAAGCTCCAGGAATGGCTGGTCTTTCCCTTCTCTCCAGACAAAGGATTGGGTCAGATCCACAGGGTGGAGAGGAGGCCATACAAGCCTTCTAAATCTCTGCTTGTCTTTGAAGCAGACATCCCAGGACTCACTTCTTCCTTTAATCAAAAAACATATGAACCATGAGCACACAGATTGGAGAAGACGGAAGAAAACAGATGAGAGCCTATGAAACTCCTTCTCTTCCTGTTGAAGTGTTTAAGAGTATAATCCCGTGAATTCTTGTTCCATCATATTCTCGGAGTGGGGCAACTTAATGTTTGGCTTCCAAAGCACTGTATGCTGCTTTGGAATATATTTGACACAGCAGTCCTGGAGCTTGGCTAGATCTTTACAATCTCCTTTTTAAATACTGATTCTCCCTGCCTTTAATGTCACTTCAACCATCAAGAAAAGGGTTACTTCTCTGAGACTATTTAATATGCCCCACTGATTCATGATGAAGAATGTGCTATATTGGGAGCCTGGCAGAGATCAAGAGTGTCAAAGCTTCCACTCTATCATATGACAAAGAAGATCTCCTTTCCTGATGAGCTCCTGGAGCTGAGATGGCCACTCCCTAATCTGGGCATCTGTTAGCCCATGGGGAAAATGGGCTAAAATACACAGAGCAATGAGCACAGTCTCTAATACACAGCAGGGGCCCCATAAATGTTTCCTGGTCAACTATAAAGCTGGCATTTATTAAGAGCTGACTGTGTGCCAGACCCTGTGATCATTTTATATACAGTGTTTCTCAACAGGAACTAATAGCCCGTTTTCTAAATGAGTTAAGCAGGGCCCAGCAATGCAGTTTATTTAAAGAAGGTTACACTGTTAGCCAGGGATACAGCCAGCATTCGAACCCAGCTTGTTTGATTTTAAACCTCATGCCTTTTCCATCACTCCACGTTGTTTCCTTAAACCATTATTATACATTTGAGTGAGCCAGACAGAAAGTGAAAAGTGAGTGAGCTGTATTAAAAACCTAAGAATTCTACACTAAAGACATCCTTTCGTGCCTCAATAGATAAAAGACGAGAAGGGCAAACAACATGAAATAAAACAATAATCCCTAATGAAAGAGAACAAAAAGGTGCTGCTCAATGTCTTAGAATAGATATGCTAATTAGATGTCTGATTTTTTTCCTTCTTATAGAGGGCCTTTGGGAAGGTAAAGCGTCTGCCTGCAACGCGGGAGACCCGGGTTCGATCCCTGGGTTGGGAAGAGCCTCTGTTGGAGGAAATGGCAGCCCACTCCAGTACTCTTGCCTGGAGAATCTCAAGGATGGAGCCTGGTGGGCTGTAGTCCACGGGTTCCAAGAGTCAGGCACGACTGGCAACTTCACTTCTTTGGGAACAAGGGCTTCCCTGGTGGCTCAGATGGTAAAGAATCTGCCTGCAATCCCTGGGTTGGGAAGATCCCCAGGAGAATGGAATGGCAACCCACTCCAGTATTCTTGCCTGGAGAATCCCACGGACATAGAAGCCTGGTGGGCTACAGCCCATGGGGTCACAAAGAGTCGGACACCACTGAGTGGCTAATGCTTTAGGAACAAAGTGATCAGTTCTTTCCCCCTCTCCACCTCAAAAACACGGACATCAGTTCTCTCTGTACATTCCATTTGATCACACAGTCACAATTCAAGGATGTACTGAGACAAAGAAGCAGGCAGGTTTTATTCTTGAAAAGCCCTCAAGAGGAGAAGGCAGTCAGACGGCCTGGTCACCAACCTGTTCAGCAGTAAGAGCTGAGTCTTAGAATGTGTGTGCTGTAATATTAGGCTCCGGTGGGGGCGTGGTCTTACCTGGACTTAATGATACCCTAACCCTAACCTCCTGAACTGTTCATGTAACATTTTAAAGAACTGTTCACTTAGTCTTGGGGCTGGATAAGAGGGAGAGAATACGGAGATAGATAAAAAGAAATGAAATATACCATAAATGCTTAACCAAAGCATAGAATGGGAAGGATTTTAGTACCAGTAGAAAAAAGCCAGATATCTTGGACTCAGAGATGAGGAAAAATCTTAAAGAGCTTTGTTAATGACAAGTGACTGTCTTCAGGCGCTTCAGTGCCAAATTCCGTTAGCATCTGTATATAAATAAAAAGAGCTGCAGCTGCTGGGCGAGGCCCCTTTTGGCCCGCCAGTATTAATACCAGGTGTCGGGCCATCTACTTAAAACTCCTTATTAATAAGATTTGACTACCAGTAGCTTTTCCTGACAGTTGACTGTGAGCTAGAACTTCAGTAGTATGGTTTAGAATTACTTTCGAAATAATAAGTGCTTTTGCAATTAAACTCTGCTCTTAATTAGCACAGAACTGGCACTGGCTTTTTAACTTCTGAGAGACATTATTTATGCTTGTTGCCTGTTTTAAACGGACATAAGTTTAAATAGAAGATTTTAAACAGAGCCCCTAATAAAGCCTAGATCTAATCATTTCCACAATTCCAGTTTTGTTTTGATGTTATGTGCTTGCATGTAGACACACTTAAAGAACACACGTGTATATATATATACACACACACACATATTAGATGATAAAAGAGTTTGACAAATGACTTGTTGATGAAAATTTATTAACTACATAACCTTTGAGTACCAGAGAAACTTCAATATGTACAAATCACCATGAAGTTCCCAGTTCCTAAACTTTGGTTATATGAATATGTCTCAAGCACCAAGGAACAACCAATAATCCTAATTCAAAAAAAGAAAAAAAAAATCCCAGGAGACGAGGTCCTTCAAGTCTCTTGAGCCTGTTTGTTTTTTAAACACCATTTGGGAAACTCTTTTATTCTTATATTTCCTTTCATTTGGGTTAATTTCCAAAAACAGTCAATAAAAATTGATCAGGGGAAAAGGGACAACAAATTACCATTACAAATAAAGGTGATGTCTCAAAACAACTTTTTGAAAAGCATTCTTAAATATAAAACTCTTAACCTAGGAGATCTGTATTACGTAACAAACCCAACTCTTACTTCAAAAATCAAAGAACCTCCAACACCACAATCATAACAAGAGCAGGGGGCGAGAGGCTCACAAGGAGATCTACAGCAGACTCAGTTAAACAGCTCCTAGGATTCACCACCTTCCTTGGCATCTGCTAGCTGCAAAGGTGATTTGTATAACATTTAGGCATCAAAAAAGACACCTGACAGGCTGAGCACAGACTCGGATGAACTTTTATAAGAAGTCTGATGGGCAAAAGAAAGAAAAATCAAAGGATCAAGGCTGAAACAGAAAAAAGGAAAGTATGTCTCAGTGTACGAGAGCCGGGCTGGAGGCGGTGGAGGTGCGTGTGCGGGAGGGACTGCATCCTCGCCTACAAATGTGGATATATACACATGTACATTACGTCAGTTCGCATGGTACACCTTCTTGTCACGGAAGTGGAAGGAGCTTCGAGTCACTTGGCTCCTCAGGCCCCAGTCCTTTGGCCTGGCTGGCTGCTGGTCTGTGTACAACACTCAGCTGCATGGTATATGAATGGATAAAGCTTGATGTCTGGGCCAGGGGTGGAGCAGTTTCGGCATTCTTCATTGTAGTATCGTAGCAGCAGCTTATATACTTCTCCTGAAGAGCAGAAAGCCAGACCAGTTTGCACATTAAGATCTGTAGACACGGAACACCCCAGTTCTATCCTAAATAACATATGCTCAAATTCGGCTTTTGAAAATAGAGCATGAGGTCCATAAGCCTGGAAGCCCTTCCTGATATAAAGCTAAAATTTCTAAAAATACCTTAGAGAAACTACTCATTAGCTCATGATCACAGGAGGCTATACATGGCTCCCCATCCGTGCGTCCTTTTCGGAGTTCACGGCAACTTTAATTTTACGTTTAGCTCCCATGACAGGAAGGCCTTCCAGGCCCAGCTGAAACACAGAGACGGAACGTGTGCTGGCCTGTCTGATAAACGTGACTCACAGTAAGGCCTCTTCCGTTTTAACGTACCTTCCAGTACCATCCCCTCATTCAGCTTTCCATACACACAAAAGTAAAAACGGACACTAACTCCAACTTCCTGGCCTTCATTTAACAAGCTGACATACTCATTGACTCCTGGGGATGAAATTTTGCCAGGAAAATAAGGTCTGCAAGCGTTGCCCTCTGAGACCTTGCCCCCCACCCCAGCCCAAGTCACACGTCCCTTCTTTCCTATCCACTAGGATCTATCCAGAGTTAGCAGGTCCTCCTCTTGGATGGTGTACAATCCATCTAGACACCAACCACCCCCTACTTACCAACAGTCAGTTTCCTTTCAGTCAGGAATGCATGCATGCTGTAAATGTCTCTCATCAATTCTGAGTCCCCAAAGGTGAAATAAACCACGTCGCGCTCAGCTACAGCAGCTGCCAGTATCTGTATTAAGGCTGAAGCACAGAGGAAAAACACAGCTATATTATGACACTTCCTATCAAGATACCTTTAGTTCTTTCAGCCAGCTGAATTATAGCTGGCATGCCATAGCTATATCCTGGATTAAAGATTTATAAACCTAATATACACGTTATTAGAAATGGCAAATAGAGGATGAATATAAATCATCTGGTTGTGTGACTTTCCAGACATGCTGCTGAGAATCTCATTAAGCCACAGAATTCCCACATAACCACCTTTGCAGGAAAACAAACAGAGGAAGGTGCATCTGAAGTAGCACACTTCAGCCGGGAAGGTGGCTTCCCCCACGTACACTAATCTGGAACCAAAATCTCTGTGTGTGCTTGCTTGATTTATCTGGCTACATAGTCACTGGTTTTTTCTATCAAAGGTCTGTGATTTTCCCTGACCAGTGTACTTGGGAGGTTCTGCTTGTCTGAACTCTACAGCAAGCAGGCATTCTCCAAATGGAGACTTCTCCAAATGGGTTCCAGAAGGCAGCTCCGTCCCTTCCGCACTCCAACCTCCACCCAGTCATGCGAGGACGGAGTGAATCTTACTGATGACACTGGACATTAACTCCAGTGTGCTAGCACAGGAAAATCATGGAGAAGCCTGTCCCCAGGAATCAGAGGTGCAAATCGCTGCGCCTGGAGTATATTTCCAAAAGTTAAACTCCTTTACAATCTTAATCTCAATAGACAAAGTTTATTTTAAATATCAAAAATGAACATAGGTACAATAAATGCCCTGTTGCTAGTAACATATCTTTTCCTTCATAAAAGGGGAGGTGGGAATCAAAACACTATGGAGGATAAATATAATTTTGATTTTTGAGAGCATGTTAATATTCTACATCTTCAAAACATAAGAATGGGAATGGGGAGGAGCTTATAACTTATTTCAAAGGAAAAGCACTACAAGGAAAGGAAAAGGGAAGAAGGAACATAAGAACTGACCCAAGTAACTTATGAACACAGTATCTGACAGAGATGCCCTCAGTCTTGGACAAGGAGGAGAGAATTGCAAACAAATCCCAGACTCTCTTTATTAGATGTGCTTACCATAGCAGTATAGGTGAGACAATTCTGAGACTATTAATAAAATATATTTCAGGACTGAATAAATGAGTTGATTTGTCGATGAAGCTGGGAGTTACAGATCTCAGAATGGAAGAGAGGACATTCAAACACGGAACGGGAAAGACACAAAAGTAACTGTGGTTACCAAATGAAATATAAGGCACGGGTGTGTACTCATGACTTTTAAATATGAACATCGTGTGTGTGTGTGTGTGTGTGTGTGTGTGTATTTCTTAGTTCTGTCTGCTGAAAGGGCCAAAAAGAAGACATCCCAGTACCATTCAGCACACCCAGTACCCAGACAGCGGTCTAATACCATATCCCCCTCAAAGGAGCTGGGTTCCTCACGGATACTCGGGTCCATGGTTGGGACAAGACAGGTACAAGGTAAACCCAGAATGTTTCATTATACCAGGAAGTGAAGAAGTACTCCAAAACAGATGGGGAAAAACTGATGAGTGCTTGTCCTGAGGATACAGAAGCCAGTTTGAAGGAGCACCTATCTGCCAGATCTGAGCAACAGAAGCACCAAAACATTATGTACAGTAGAAAGTTACAAATCACTGAAAAAATATCAACTCCTGAGTCCACAATTATAACACATAATAAATAAATGGAGAAGAAGGGCTCTTGCTCACATGAGAAAGCTAAAGACTAACCAGTAAGTCTAGAGGGAGTATTGGAACAAGATAACCCTTCTTTGCATTCATCATGGTAAAGATTGGATCAGGCAAAGATTAACAAAGGATGCTAACCCTAAGGGAAATTTTGACTCAAAGCGTCTTCCCACAGACTACTTGTTAACTACAAGGGAGGAAAAAATGTCGCTACAGCGGAAAAATCAGATGGTGACCAAAGTTAGCATCACCAGTGGGGTCAGATGGCCACCAAGCGCCTCTAGACACTGTCACCTGTGCACGACTCTGATCCAGAATGCAAGACCCCAGCTTAATTATGAGGAAAGAGCAGACAAGGGCAATGAACGCTGTATTCCTCAAGCGGGTATTATTTTCATCATAGGGGACTGGAATGCAAAAGTAGGAAGCCAAGAGACACCTGGAGTAACAGCCAAGTTTGGCTTTGGAGTACAGAATGAAGCGCAGCAAAGGCTAACAGAGTTCACCAGAGAACGCACTGCTCAGCTCAAACACCCTCTCCCAGCAACACAAGAGACGACTCTACACATGGACATCGCCAGGTGGTCAATGTCAAAACCAGACCGATTCTCTTCTCTGCAGCCGAAGATGGAGCAGCTCTACACAGCCAGCAAAAGCAAGACCGGGAGCTGACCGGGCTCAGACCATGAGCTCCTTACTGCCAAATTCAGACTTAAAGAAAGTAGGGAAAGCCACTAGACCATTCAGGTACGACCTAAATCAAATCCCCTATGCTTGTATGGAGGAAGTGAGCAATAGATTCAAAGCACTAGATCCGACAGACAGAGCGCCTAAAGAACTCTGGATGGAGGCTCGTAACACTGTCCAGGAGGTGGTGATCAAAACTATCCCCAAGAAGAAGAAATGCAAAAAGGCAAACTGGCTGCCTGAGAAGGCCTGACAAATAGCTGAGAAGAGAAGCAAAAGGCAAAGGAGAAAAGGAAGGATATACCCATCTGAACGCAGAGCTCCAAAGAATAGCAAGGAGAGATAAGAAAACCCTCCTACGTGATCAATGCGAAGAAATAGAGGAAAACGACAGAATGGGAAAAATGAGAGATCGCTTCAAGAAAATTAGAGATACCAAGGGAACATTTCAAGCAAAGCTGGGCACAATGAAGGACAGAGACGGTACGGACCTAAGAGAAGCAGAGGTTATGAAGAAGAGGTGGCAGCAATACCCAAGAGAACTGTACGAGGAGGAGCTTCATGACCCAGATGACCAGGATGGTGTGGTCGCTCACCTAGAGCCAGACATCCTGGAGTTCAGTCAAGTGGGCCTTAGGAAGCACTACTACGAGCAAAGCTAGTGGAGGTGATGGAGTTCCAGGTGAGCTGGAATTTCCGATCCTAAAAGATGATGCTATTTAAAGTGCTACACTCAATATGCCAGCAAATTTAGAGAACTCAGCAATGGCCACAAGACTGGAAAAGGTCAGTTTTCATTTCAATCTCAAAGAAGGGCAATGCCAAAGAATGCCCAAACTACTGCATAATTGACTCATCTCACATGCTAGCAAGGTAATACTCAAAATTCTCCAAGCCAGGCTTCAACAGTATGGGAACCGATAACCCAGATGTTCAAGCTGGATTTAGAAAAGGCAGAGGAACCAGAGATCAAGTTGCCAACATCCGTTGGATCACAGAAAAAGCAAGAGAGTTCCAGAAAAACATCTATTTCTGCTTTATTGACTCTGCCAAAGCCTTTGTGTGGATCACAACAAATTGTGGAAAATTCTTAAAGAGATGGGAATATCAGACCACCTTACCTGCCTCCTGAGAAATCTGTATCCAAGTCAAGAAACAACAATTAGAACCAGACATGGAACAACAGACTGGTTCCAAATCGGGAAAGGAGTATGTCAAGGCTCTATATTGTCACCCTGCTTATTTAACTTATATGCAGAGCACATCATGAGAAATGCCAGACTGGATGAAGCATGAACTGGAATCAAGACTGCCAGGAGAAATATCAATAGCCTCAGATATCCAGATGACACCACTCTTATGTCAGAAAGCGAAGAACTAAAGAGCCTCTTGATCAAAGTGAAAGAGCAGAGTGAAAAAGTTGGCTTAAAATTCAACAATCAGAAAACTAAGATCATGGCATCTGGTACCATCACTTCATGGCAAGTAGATGGAGAAACAATGGAAACAGTGAAAGACTATTTTCTTGGGCCTCAAAATCACTGTAGCCATGAAATTAAGACACTTGCTCCTTGGAAGAAAAGCCATGACAAAGCTAGACAGCATATTAAAAAGCAGAGACGTTACTTTACTAACAAAGGTCCGTCTAGTCACAGCTTTGGTTTCTCCAGTAGTCATGTCTGGATGTGAGAGTTGGACCATAAAGCAAGCTGAAGGCCAAAGAATTGATGCTTTTGAACTGTGGTGTTGGAGAAGACTCTTGAGAGTCCCTTGGACAGCAAGGAGATCAAACCAAAATAAACACTTTTAAAAATTAAACTAGTATATTTGATATGGCTGAGTATTCCCAGATTTGAGAAAGAATCTAAGATGTTATAATACATACAAGATTCTGAATACAAATGTATTTCCTAATTTCCAAACTAATATTTATTGAGTATCCACAACACGTGAGGCACCATGACTAGGCCTCATTAATCTTGGAGTAACTGATCCCAAAATACAGATACATTTTAATTAAAACTGCTCAACCAACTTATGCAAACATTAAAGCTTCAGTACCATCAATTTTAAAAGGTTCCCAATTAACCTAAACTACATATAAAAATGGAAACCAATGTGCTGTAATCTTCTTCTACCAAGAGTTATTTCTTATCTTTTGGTTTGAATGAAATTTATCTATATTTCCTATTAAGAGGAGAGAAAGACCCAAAGAAAAGTCCTTCTAGTCTTGTTTTCCCCTTACACACAGAAATACTAGATCACTGGTCATTTGTCATTTACGAAAATAAAAAATTAATAAGAACATTTAAAATGTATCTACCTATCAGTTCAGTTCAGTTGCTCAGTCATGTCCGACTCTTTGCGACCCCATGAACCACAGCACGCCAGGCCTCCCTGTCCATCACCAACGCCCAGAGTTCACTCAGACTCACGTCCATCGAGTCAGTGATGCCATCCAGCCATCTCATCCTCAGTCGTCCCCTTCTCCTCCTGCCCCCAATCCCTCCCAGCATCAGGGTCTTTTCCAATGAGTCAACTCTTCGCACGAGGTGGCCAAAGGACTGGAGCTTCAGCTTTAGCATCATTCCTTCCAAAGAAATCCCAGGGCCGATCTCCTTCAGAATGGACTGGTTGGATCTCCCTGCAGTCCAAGGGCCTCTCAAGAGTCTTCTCCAACACCACAGTTCAAAAGCATCAATTCTTTGGCGCTCAACCTTCTTCACAGTCCAACTCTCGCATCCATACAGGACCACTCCCTATAGTGTTTATTTATTTATTTTTCTCCCTACAGAGTTTATTTTTTAAATGCTTCACAGGCCATTCTGTCCCTGTGGATAGGCTCACAGAGTTGAGTTTCACAGATCTACCAAAAAAGAGGCTGAATCCTAATAAGAGAATGAATTTACATTATATTCTTACTTCCCATCTGTTTCTATTTGGGTCACATGATAACAAAAGCATGTGGCAGATCAGCTGGGACCGGAGACTGAAGACCTGACCTCAGGCCTCACCTTTCTGCGGCTGAGCTCTAGGACTTTGGCCAAGTCACTTAACTCTCTTGCCTGCATTTTCCCCATCTATGCAAAGAGGAAGTCAAATCAGATCACCCCTAAAGACTCTTTCAGAGCATGGAATTCCACAACCTCTATTACAGCTTTACTTCTTGCACTGGATATCAGACTATAAATACACAAAGTAAATTTTCAGAAATATAACAACCTTGACCTTAAAAACATCAGTAATCACTAACCAAAGATCATTTCAAACAAAACTGTCTTCAGACCTCACTATATCCCCAAGGTCTTTGCGCATCTCGACAATTATGTCTCCCCATTTAAGTGAGCTCTCCTGCATCACACGTTAGCTGAGAATAAATCACAGACCTAATAGGATGTGTGGACTGATTCCAAGAATGATACAAAAGCGTCAAAGTCCCAATTCAAGCACAACTAGGTGCCAAATAATCACTTAAATTAACCTGCAGGGAGTTTGGTTTTAATTTTCTTTTTGGCATCAATCTTAAGCAATAAAATTTTCAAGCATGAATAATCAAAAAAAGCTTCCCTGGCAGTTCAGACAGTAAAGAATCCACCTGCAATGCAAGAGACCCAGGTTTGACCTCTGGGTCAGGAAGAGGCCCTGGAGAAGGAAATGGCAACTCACTCCAGTATTCTTGCCTTGGAGAATTCCACGGACAGAGGACCCTGGTGGGTTGCATTCCACGGGGTTGCAGAGAGTCGGATACGCCTGAGCGACTGACACACACTACTAATATAAAAAAACAAGTCAGAGAAGGAAACGGCAGCCCACGCCAGCGCTCCTGCCTGGAGAGTCCCAGGGACGGGGGAGCCTGGAAGGCTGCAGTCCATGGGGTCGCTGAGGGTTGGACACGACTGAGCGACTTCATTTCACTTTTCACTTTCCTACATTGGAGAAGGAAATGGCAGCCCACGCCAGCGCTCTTGCCTGGAGAGTCCCAGGGACGGGGGAGCCCAGTGGGCTGCCATCTGTGGGGTCGCAGAGTCGGACACGACTGACGTGGCTCAGCAGCAGCAGTGTCATCTCATAACAAATGAACCCAAGAAAACGAGTAAAATCACGGGTACCTATACAGAGCTATGGTCTGAGGCCATCACATGGAACATTAGTAACAACTGCTAACACTGAGCATGGTGAATGTTCCAGCAGCTTTCCAAGGATAAGCTTAAGATTCACAAAGATCACCTCAACCCATATAGAAGCTGAATAAATATTAGCACTATCTCCATTTTGAAAATCAGGAAACAAGGGCATCAAAAGAGCAAGTAACCCGTCTCAGCTCACAGAGCCATAAAGTGGTGGAGCTGAAACTGAAGTGGGCGGCCTGAGCCGGGGCTCTCCCTCACCCGCTGTGTTGGAAAGCTGCCGTGCCACGCCAGCCTGCTGTGCTCCACGCCAACTCACCATATGTCTGCCAGAAGAATTTCCTCAGATTGTTTACTTACATCATTTAAATACATACTGGCAGGAAGCTAAAATAGTATAGATTTGAAAGTGTTACTCATGTCCTTCTCACGAAACCCACGTTGTTTTGTGAGCTCATGTCTTGATTACTATGAAAGCTCAAATGTGTTACCAGCCCTGGAGCATTTTGCTCACTCTTCTAGGCCAGCTCTTATTTTCTGTTTGGTCTTTCACTCTGGCTCCTGTTTTTATTTTGAATGTATATATAAAATAAAGTATTATTATTTATTTTTGGCTGTGCCGGGTCTTTGCTGCTGCATATGGGCTCTCTCTGGTTGTGGAGAGCAGGGGCTATAGCTGTGGCCCACAGGCTTCTCACTGAGCTGGCTTTCCTGTTGCAGAGCACGGGCTCCAGAGTGCTTGGACTTCAGCAGCTGTGGCTCACAGGCTCCGTGGTCATGGTGCACAGGCTCAGTTGCCCTGTGGCCGTGGGATCTTCCTGGACCAGGGACCGAACTTGTGTCCCCTACATTGCAAGATGTATTCTTAACCACTGGACCACCAGGGAAGCCCTGGCTACTGTTTCTAATCTTGGTACCATGTGACCGTACCAACCACCCCCTATCCTCCAGTGGATATTATGAAGCCTCAATCTTTGGTGCCTTAATTGTACTCACGTCAAGAATTCAGCCCCCATCTCTGGAGTGGCACTTTCCAAAACTGAATCTAGATGCAGAGTCTGTGGCCAGGAAAGATGAGATCTGAAAGCACAGACACTCAGCTCTTGGGCGTCGACCCTGGTTTGAACCCTAGTCCTACCGCCTGCCATCCTTGTGACCTGAGGCTCTTATCTCCTTGCCTCAGTTACGTCACAAAGACAAAAATACCTCATACCTAGTAGGCTGCTATGAGCTCATACATCTAAGGAAAGCACTCAGTACATCACAGAACGCTTTCAATGTGTTGTCTAATAACAACCACAACCACAGTCCCGGTTTTTGAGGAAAACAGGCCAAACATGAGTGCTGGTTCTGACTGCTAGCTGTGTTTCTTTGGGCAATTTTATTAGCCTCTGCATAATTTTATTAGCCTCTCATCTTAAAAATGAGGCCACAGATTGAAGGGTGACTATGCAACAGGAAAGGAGAGAATGTAGTATTTCTTAAACCTGGCTGATTATCAGCAACTCCCAGAGGGTTAGAAAAAAAAAACTTCCCAGAGCCATTTTCCAAATCCATTAACTCAGTGGTATCTCTGAAGTCCGATAATAACCACTCCACTCTCTCCGGACAACTCGAATGGAACTGGAAAGATGCATGCACCCCTGTGTTCACTGAGACATTATTTACAAATACGGAAGCAACCTAAGTGCCCATCAACAGATGAACGGATGAGATGTGGTGTATATATACAATGGACTGCTGCTGCTGCCGCCGCTAAGTCGCTTCAGTCGTACGCGACCCCACAGACGGCAGCCCACCAGGCTTCCCCATCCCTGGGATTCTCTACTACTTGGCCATAAAAAACAGTGAGACCTTGCGCTACGCAACAACATGGTGGGACCTAGAGTGTATCATCCTGAGCGAAGTAAACCAAAGACAGAGACTGTGCGATTTCACCTATGGGCTGAATCAAGAAACAAGCATACGGACAAACAGAAACAGCAACAGATACAGAGACTGTGCGATTTCACCTATGGGCTGAATCTAGAAACAAGCATACGGACAAAGAGAATCAAAGAGAAACAGCAACAGGAAGAGAGAACAAGCAGGCGGCTGTCGGAAGTGAGGTGGGGGAGTCGCGGGTGTGGATGCACAGTGCAGGCAGCACAGCCGGCAACTGTGTAAGGTCTTCGCACGGCGACAGAAGGCAGCCAGACTTGCCGTGGAGACCGCTCTGAGATGTGCAGAAACCCAGAACCACTGCTGTGCGCCGAGAACTAACAGTGCTGTGGGTCAGTCATACTTTAAAAACAAACGCATAGGAAAATATGATCAGATTTCTGGCTACCAAAGGTAGGAGGTAGGGGGAGAGGGAATTAAATGAAGGTAGCCCAAAGGTACAGACCTCCAGTCACAAGATAAACAAGTACTACAAATGTAATGTACAACATGATGAAGAGAATTAACACTGCTGTACATCATAAATGAAAGCTGCAAGGGGGTATAAACCCTGAGAGTTCTCATCACGAGGGAAAATGGTTTCTGCTTCTTTAATGTTGCATCTGTATAAGATGATGGATGTTCACTAAACCTACTTAACACTAATTTCATGATGTAAGTCAAATCATTATGTGGGACATCTTAAACTTTATAGTTCTGTATGTCAATTATTATTGAATAAAACTGGGAAAAAAATACATGCTCACAACAGAAATTGTTGATAATTGTGAAAATGAATTACACAATGAAAATCTTGGAATACTAGCCTCAGTAGTCACCAGAGCAAGCAAAGCTGCAGTCAGAAAGGCTTTTTTACACCATAAAGAAAAGAAACAAAATGAGCACATTTATAAAGCTTCCCAAATTGTCCATCAGAAATGACCAAGCCTTGTGGCAGAACTGGCTCCTGGATTGATGATATGAATCTACTCATTTATTTTACTTAAGAGAAAAACAGAAAAAAGTGTCTGTCGTAAGATCAATAAGTCCAGAGTGAAAAACAGGTTTCCTCAAGCAAACTCAGGATGATAAAGAATTTCATAAAATAAAAACCAGAAAGTCTTTCTCCTACAGACATTCGAAACACTGAAACTAATAATGTGGTTTTTATTTTTGAATGTGAAGAAAATGTCTGTGAAAGTCTTTAGAACAAGGAATAGAAGAAAAATTTTTTAAGCATGCCACAAAAATGTAAACACATAAAAATTAACCCCATAGGACAATAGGCTGATCACAACTCAACAGGCTGAAATAAATGAAAAAAAAAAAAAAGAGAAAAATACCTGTAACATGTTATTCAGTTGCTAAGTTGGATGACAGATAATTAATATTTCTTAATACACAAAGAGTTATCATAAGCCAATGAAAACCAAGTCTACTGACTAAAAGCTAAACGACATGAACAAGCAATTCGCAAAACAGAAATGACCAATAAAACATATGAAAACTATTGAACCTCAGAGAAATTAAGAAGACTGACGCAGCCCTACTGTGGTGAGATCGCCTTTGCAAAGAGATACTGTAAACTGATACTGCCTTTCAGAAGAACAGTTTGTGGTAAATATTAAAATATGTTGTATCCTTGTCCTTTGGGTCATTAATTTCACTTCTAGGAATTAACCCTAAGAAAATAATTATGTATAACATATATAATACACGCAGAAACTTAGTCTGCTTATATAAAATAAAAACCTGTATGAATGGAGAATTGGTGAAATGAACAATGGCATACAGGCACACACAACAGAATGATACACAGCTGTTAAAGACTGTGGGCAGTTCTTGGCGCTGCGAGCCATCATGAGACTACAGGATTTTCTAAAAGAGGAGGTCAGAGCACAGCATACAGAGTATGATTCCGCTAACGTCAAATGATTACACAGACTGTTACAGAGAAATTCCCAACGAGGATTTGAGAAGGGTTTCATCTGTATCTAGTTTAGCTATCAAGGCCAGTTGGCTGTTTTATATTTGCTTTGTTTTCTTGTTACTTTGACAAATATAAACAAAATATCTGTATATTTTGTATACAGATATTATATATTATATACATATAATGTAGAATGTATACATTATATATTATATTTAATATTGTATAATAGTATAAACAAAATATCTATGAGATTTTTGTCCTGGGTTCCTGGCAGGAGCTTCTAAACCTTTGCCATTTCCTGAGTCAAAGCTATGGTTTTTCCAGTGGTCATGTATGGATGTTAGAGTTGGACTATAAACAAAGCTGAGTGCCGAAAAATTGATGCTTTTGAGCTATGGTGTTGGTGAAGACTCTTGAGAGTCCCTTGGACTGCAAGGAGATCCAACCAGTCCACTCTAAAGGAGATCAGTCCTGGGTGTTCATTGGAAGGAATGATGTTGAAGCTGAAACTCCAATACTTTGGCCACCTGATGTGAAGAACTGACTCATTTGAAAAGACACGATCCTGGGAAAGACTGAAGGCAAGAGGAGAAGGGGACGATGACAGAGGATGCGATGTCAGGATGTCATCACAACTCAATGGACACGAGTTTGGGTGGACTCCAGGAGTTGGTGATGGACAGGGAGGCTTGGCGTGCTGCAGTCCATGGGGTCACAAGGAGTTGGACACGCCTGAACAACTGAACTGAACTGAGTGATAGGGTATTTGTTATGCTGGTGAGAGTGACTGCCAGTGGGCCTCTAACTGCTTGAGGATTGTACTTTGAGTCACTGAACTCTAGGGAGAGGGGGAACTGGAACATGGCCAGTGATGACCAGTGGTGCCCATGTAATGAAGCCCCCACAGAAACTCTGGACACCAAAGGTCGGTAGAGCTTCCTAACAAACACATTCATGTGCTGGGAAAGTGATATGCTTTGACACCACAGGGGCGGGGCACGGAGGCTCTGTATTCCCTCCCCATCTCACCCTATGTATATGCTTTGTAACATAACTGTCACAGCACCTTCCTGGGTTCTGGTGAGTTCCTCAGAGGCTTGAGGGCACCTCCCCACTGGCAGCTGCCTGATGAGAGGTGCAGGCGGCCCTGCGCAGGACCGCCGAGCCTCAGACTTGCAGCTGGACCTGAAGCAGGGGGGTGGCCCAGTGGAGGATGCATGCCCGTGCCCTGCGGGCTCTGCACTGACTCCAGGGCATGTCAGGGCTGTATGCAGCGCCCTCAGCTTGTGTCAGACCAGTTGGGTTGACACAGAAGAGTAGCCATCCTAAGTAACAATACTATTTGCTATAACTGATACTCTTGAGAGGGAAAAAAGGTCATAATATGATAAATAAGCAATAGCTTTGTTGATAGGTACAAACCTAAAGTGCAAGAAATGTTTATCCTTCTTGAGTGCCAAATGCCTCCTCACGCAGCTCTCCCACGCTGTATGCCCACACACCACGCACCTCTACTGAAGCACCCATTTCTCTACGCTGCGTTTGTCCAGGCCTCTCCCTTAGATGCCAGACTGTGAATTCCAAAGCAGGGACCGCACCTTATTCACCGCTGTGTTCTCAGTGCCTAGCGAGTGGCAGACCTGCCCTAAGTCTGGTGAATGAACGAGCCACCCAGTGAAAAAGCTCTGTCCATAAACCTCACTACTGTAAAGGAATGGGCTTGCAAGGGTGGCTTCGGTCGAAACTTCATAGTCATTTTGCCTCTTTATTCAACTAAATGCTGTGTCTGATACATCAGAGAGATAAGTGACCTCTGCAGGGAATAAAAATACAGATTTAAAAATAAAAATACAGATTACTGCATACACAATAAAAAACGGTTGTATCAAATATTCTTTCTCTTTTCTTTTAGATTTCTGTGGGCCCTTATTACGACAGACCAATAGAAATCTGGTTAGAAGGACTAACTCTATTCCTTAGTCAAAAAACTATTATCCTTCTTATAACAACAGACTCACTCACCTTTTAGTCTAGCATCACCTCCAAAGGCACCACAGCCCCAGTTTCCTGTGGCCACTGCAGACAGGTTCTCTGAAGAAACTCCCGGACGAAGAAATCCACAGTAAGCCTGAAGGGTGAAAGGAACATCAAAGCAGTTGAGTGACGAGACCCCAGCAGTGCTTCTGACTGATGCACGAGGATCGGCATCCGTTATCAAGCTTAGGTTCTCTCTCTCTCTCTTTTTTCCTAGGGGCCAAAGGAGAGGGAAAGAAGAAAAAATCCTGGGATTACACAGGAAGAGAACAAGAAACGACCAGTTCTAATTACTGATTTGCTTTGAAAATGGGCAAATCAAAGCCCTTAAGCCCCCCCCAGGGGGTTTCAGTTGTCCCCCTTCCCCAATTCAAACAAATATAAATTAAAGTATCAGAGATATTTCAAGAATTACCGGGATTCCAGTTACGAACTATGAGGGACTAATGGACAGAAAGGCATTTAAGACAGAATTTTATTTGAAAACTTTTGATTGCTATTTTTCATTACAGTAAAGAGTTATTACTATCAGGCTTCCTCAGCCCTCTCTCTGAATTACTGGGACTAGATTAATAACTGTGGTTAGCTTTTAAATGCGCTTCTTGCCACTGAAACACTTAAGCGACTATATATAAAATGAGTCCCTATATATAAAAGGGACTCCTATGCCTGGCTATAAGACAACCTTTAAAGTCCCTTCCAGCTCCAAGAGTCTAGTTTCACAGCTGTATTTTAAGCCAGATTACTTTAAAATTTTCCAGTTACCTGCAAAAAGTACCTTATATCCTGAGGATGCTAGCTGCATGTTAATTAAATGAACAGCTCATTTTACATATGAGACGATCACAGTTTAAGGTCCTAGAGTTTCTGATTTCCATTTCTTTGCTGTCAGGCTAGTTGGTCTTTCTGCTTAAGGATTCTTAGTTTTCTGAAACTATCAGACTATGTTAAGAAGCTTAATATAATAGCAAAGCAAATATCCCCTGGGCTTTCTCAAGTACCAAGAAAAGCCTAAAATATATCTTATGTATAATAGTAAATAAAAGAAAAAGAACAACGTGTGCCAGGTGTTCCCAGAGAAAAACCAAGGATAAAGAAAGATGCTTCTACAAAACCCACACATAATACTGTAAATTGATCTCTGAAGTTGCTACAAAGGTATAAAAATTTATTTTACACGCTGTCTGGATGGATTAACAAGGCTATTTCTTCCACCTCCTCATAGGCTGTGAATCCTGGCAGATATTAATTATAAGTTGGTGCCAGACCATTATTCGATGCTGTGGCACAGAGCTTATACTAGAACTCACAAATTACCTGCACAATCAGATGCACAGAGCTTTTGAAAATCTCTTTCAGGTCAAAGCTATCAAAGAGCTCAATCTTTTTTTGAGCAAGTTCTTCTTGAAAGATGCAGAGTCTCTGCCTTTATGACAACAAAGGGAATAGACTTTCTGTCAGAGGAGACATAACTTTGCCACTTGCTTTCCTGTCAAATTCTCCAAACATGCCTAGATGAAGAGGAAAGTTTCTTAGCCTCCTAGTTAATGTCTTCTGCTTTATCCCATCAGAACGACTTTAGTCTCTTCCAATAATGCTATCTCTACATATCTGGGCTAAATTTTCTTTAAAATAAGCAAAAATAGCTTAGTAAAACTAAAGCCAAACAACAGAGAATTTGAAATATTTAGATTATCCAAAGCAAAATCTAACCAGTTTGACTAAAAAAAAAAAAATCTTGGAAAATGGCCACAACAGAAAAAACTATAAAACTGAAGTTATCTTGCACTTGCTGTTTCGATCAAATAAAATAAACCATTAAAGAGGTAATCAGATAGAAATTAAATGATGTGAAATACTTGTAAAACAGGTAAAAGAATCACTAACGGTTAAATACATAGTTCCTTTTTAGAGAAGCCCTTGGCCTGCAAGGAGATCCAACCAGTCCGTTCTGAAGGAGATTGGCCCTGGGTGTTCTTTACTGAAGCTGAAGCTCCAGTACTTTGGCCACCTCATGTGAAGAGTTGACTCATTGGAAAAGACTCTGATGCTGGGAGGGATTGGGGGCAGGAGGAGAAGGGGACGACCGAGGATGAGATGGCTGGATGGCATCACTGACTCAATGGCCGTGAGTCTGAGTGAACTCCAGGAGTTGGTGATGGACAGGGAGGCCTGGCGTGCTACAGTTCGTGGGGTCGTAGAGTCGGACACGACGGAGCGACTGAACTGAACTGATTTATTATGTTAGTTTCAGGTATACAGCAAAAGGATCCAGTATTTCTACAGATTACACTCCATTAAAAGTTATTACCAGATAATGGCTATGCTTCCCGTGTTGTCCAATGTATCCTTGCTGCTTATCTATTTTATATAGTCTGTGTCTCTTATCCCATAACCCTGGGTGCCCCGCCCCTGCCTGCCCCTTCTGTAACCACCAATCTGCTTTTTATCTGAGTCCGTCTCTGCTCTGCACACAGCATTTGTAACATCTCTGAGATCCCACGTATAAATGACGCTGTGCTGGGCCTAGTCGCTCAGTCGTGTCCAACTCTCTGTGACCCCACGAACTGTAGTCAACCAGGCTCCTCTCTCCATGGGGATTCTCCAGGCAAGAGTACTGGAGTGGGTTGCCACGCCCTCCTCCGGGGATCTTTCCAACCCAGGGATCAACCCAGGTCTCCTGCATTGCAGGCGGACTCTTTACCATCTGAGCCACCGGGGAAGCCGACATATAAGTGATATCATTCAGTCTTTGTCTTTCTCTTATTTCACCAGGCATAAACACTCTCTAGGTTCATCCACATTGCTGTAAAAGGCAATGGCTGAATAATGTTTCATTGTATACACTGTCCATTTGTCTGACGATGGGGATGGCACTTAGGTTGCTTCCATATCTTGGCTGTTGTTACACAACTTTTTTATCGTGTTTAAACCGACCACTTCCAAGGTCAGAAATCAGAGAGAAGCAGCAAGCTCCTCTGAGTCCCCTTTAGAGGGACAAACCTTGCTTCTCTCCACTCCCCAGTAAGGAGAGAGATCCCTCACATGTCAGAGCCCAGGACGGGGCCACGAATAGTAACTGAGCTTCTCTGGTAAGAAACAAAGATCAGATAGTGATAGGGACGGCAAAAGAATTGTCAAGCTCTTTCTTCACAGGGGAATGTGCTAGGAGTTCTCAAGAGCTCCACACCGGCAGCAAACCTTCCCCCCATGAGCCAGACCACCTAAGAAGATTAATCAGAGCCGCAAAAGAACCCTTGCTGATTAAACTCTCGTCACAGCCTGACCCAACAGTCACATGACAAAGCTATTTATTTTTTATTAATAAACTACTTAAAAGTGGGAAAAAGAAGCAGCATTCAAACCTCAGTGAATAGAAGATACCAATAAATATTCCTGGCTCAGAACGGGGCTTCCTTGATAGCTCGGTTGGTAAAGATCTGCCTGAAATGCAGGAGACCCTGATTCAATTCCTGGGCCCGGAAGGTCCACTGGAGAAGGGACGGGCTACCCACTCCAGTATTCCTGGGCTTCCCTGGTGGTTCAGTTCATAAAGAATCCGCCCGCAACGCGGAAGACCTGGGTTCCGTCTCTGGATTGGGAAGATCCCCTGGAGAAGGGAAATGCTACCCACTCGAGTATTTTGGCCTGGAGAGTTCCACGGACTATACAGTCCATGGGGTTGCAAAGAGCTGGACACGACTGAGTGAATGAGTTTTGACGGGAGGGTAAGAAGAGAGGGAACTCTGGAGTCCTGAAGGGTGCCGAGGGGAGCCTTGAGAAGTGGCAGGAGGCAAATACTGGCGTCTAGAAGTGAACCTGGAGCCCAGCTGGGAAGTGGTAAGAAGACGTGGGGGAAGGAAGCGAAGAAACTGAAAACAGAAACAGAGAAGATGATTTTCAAACCTACACGCCCGGAACTGGGCCCGGGAAATAGATGGTGCTCAGGTGAGTGTTCTGTGCAAACACCCTCGTGACACAGAGGCGCGAGCACATGCGGCCTGAAGAAGGGCTCAGGCTGCAAGGCCAGCTCTAGCCGGCCTAAGAGAGCGCGATCAAATCATGCCTTCACTATGACGCAGATACCGTATACTGCTTCCTAGATTAACCATTTAATTACTGTCCTAAGGAACTGTTTATATTAAGTCAATATAACATATCTGTCCAACAAACTAATGCACAGTTCATACTGATAATGATTTTATGTTTTAGAATACTGTGATTTCCTAAAAACAAATATAAAGTGCCTAAAGGGATGTCCCCAGTGGCTCAGGCTCCCAATGCAGAAGGCTTGGGTGTCATCCCTGGTCAGGGAACTTGACCCCACATGCCACAGCTAAGGCCCAGTTGTGGTTCAGCTGCTCAGTGGTGTCCAACTCTTTGCAACCACATGGACTGCAGCATGGGTTTTTTTTTAAGTGCCTTTAGAATCTTTTAAAAGACAGAAATGGTATGAACCTAAGAGAGGCAGAAGATATTAAGAAGAGGTGGCAACAATACAAAGAAGAACTACACAAAAGAGATCTTCATGATCCAGATAATCAGGATGGTGTGATCACTCACCCAGAGCCAGACATCCTGGAGTTTGAAGTCACGTTGGCCTTATGAAGCATCACTACGAACAAGGCTAATGGAGGTAACAGAATCCCAGCTGAGCTATTTCAAATCCTAAAAGATGATGCTGTGAAAGTGCTGCACTCAATATGCCAGCAAATTTGGAGAACTCAGCAGTGGCCACAGGACTGGAAAAGATCCATTTTCATTCCAATCCCAAAGAAAGGCAATGCCAAAGAATGCTCAAACTACTGCACAATTGCACTCATCTCACACACTAGCAAAGTAATGCTCAAAATTCTCCAAACCAGGCTTCAACAGTACATGATCTGTGAACTTCCAGATGTTCAAGATGGATTTAGAAAAGGCAGATGAACCAGAGATCAAATTACCAACTTCAGCTGGATCATTGAAAAAGCGAGAGTTCCAGAAAAACATCTATTTCTGCTTTATTGACTATGCCACAGACTTTGACTGTGTGGATCACAATAAACTGTGAAAAATTCTTAAGGAGATGGGAATACCAGACCACCTTACTTGCCTCCTGAGAAATCTGTATGAAGAAGCAACAGTTCGAACTGGACATGGAACAACAGACTGGTTCCAAATCAGGAAAGGAGTACGTCAAGGCCGTATACTGTCACCCTGCTTATTTAACTTATATGCAGAGTACATCATGAAAAATTCTGGGCTGGATGAAGCACAAGCTGGAATCAAGACTGCCAAGAGAAATATCAATAACCTCAGATACGCAGATGATACCACCCTTATGGCAGAAAGCAAAGAAGAACTAAAGAGCCTCTTACGAAAGTGAAAGAGGACAGTGAAAAAGTTGGCTTAAAGCTCAACATTCAGAAAACTAAGATCATCACTTCATGGCAAACAGATGGGGAAACAATGGAAACAATGACAGGCATTATTTTGGGGGGCTCCAAAATCACTGCAGATGGTGACTGTAGGCATAAAATTAAAAGATGTTTGCTCCTTGGAAGAAAAGCTATGACCAACCTAGACAGCATATTAAAAAGTAGGGACATTACTTTGCCAACAAAGGTCCATCTAGTCAAGGCCATGGTTTTTCCAGTGGTCATGTATGGATCTGATAATTGGACTATAAAGAAAGCTGAGCGCTGAAGAATTGATGCTTGTGAACTGTGGTGTTGAAGAACACTCTTGAGAGTCCCTTGCACTGCAAGGAGATCCAACCAGTCCATCCTAAGGGAAATCAGTCCTGAGTAGTCACTGGAAGGACTGATGCTGAA